>CACTHL010000273.1:80000-107916 GCA_902712375.1 Dioscorea dumetorum
TTGTAGGGCCTGTCTCTTATTTATTGCTTTCCAAGCATGCGAAAGGAGTAGAGAAGTCCTTTTCTCTGCTTTCTCTTTTAGGGAAGGTGCTGGCAGTTTACAAGTACGGCCTTTAAACATGCTTGTAGCTATTGTTTATTCATTCATATTTATTTTCCCTCCTTTCTATCTTAATAAGTTAATTTAATTATCCACAGGGAAGTTATTGCTGAGTTAAAGGCATCTGGTGCCACCTGGATTCAATTTGATGAGCCCACCCTTGTCCTTGATCTTCAATCTCACCAATTGCAGGCATTTACTGAGGCCTATTCAGAACTAGAATCATCATTTTCTGGTTTGAATGTGTTGATTGAGACTTACTTTGCTGATGTTCCTGCTGAGGCATACAAGTCAGTGGCCATGCTTGTCTCATGAATTTCTATGTTTTACTCTGTGGATTCTTATTTTTATCCTTTGCCTTTTTAGGACGATTACTTCCTTGAACGGCATTTCTGGTTTTGGTTTTGATCTTGTGCGTGGAACCCAGACCATTGACCTGATTAAGGGTGGGTTTCCTTCTGGGAAGTTCCTTTTTGCCGGAGTTGTAGATGGGAGGAATATTTGGGCTAATGATCTTGCTTCTTCCCTTAGCACACTTGAGGGCCTTGAGGCTGTTGTGGGCAAAGGTATTCACGCTTGCATGTGAAATGTTTTTTTAATCATTGTATATGCTTTCATTGGTTAATGAACTTTACCTATTTGTTCAACAGACAAGCTTGTTGTTTCAACCTCATGCTCACTCATGCACTCTGCTGTTGATCTGGTAAATGAGACCAAGCTCGACACTGAAATCAAATCATGGTTGGCTTTTGCTGCACAGAAAGTTGTTGAAGTTAATGCACTGGCCAAGGCATTGGCTGGTACCAGGGATGAGGTACAGAGTGCTTTACAACCATTATTTTGTGTTTCTTTTTGTTATTCTTCTTGTTTCTTTGTTGCATAGAAATACTCTGGAATAATTGTCTTACTCCAAAACTAGCGAACCTTGTGCTACTTCCTCAAATTCGCTAAATGTGTGCATGCCTTCCATGTATACCCCTTTGTTGCAAAAACTTCCCTAGTTTAGGTTCCACCAGGAATAACAATGCTTACCCTATTGGTTTATTGCTGCTACTGTTATTCTTGATTTTCTTTGTTGTACTTATAAGCAATTAGGCCAATAGATTTCTTCTATCCATTGGATGAGCTTCTGTAAATGTTGTCATTTACTTAGCCTCACAATGGAGCCAGCTCTATGGTCAGATTTCTGTTGTGCATGAGGAATGGCTGAATCCCGAATTTTCATTCTCTTGCCATCTGCTATTTTTTACAGGCTTTCTTCTCATCAAATGCTGCTGCTCAGGCTTCAAGAAAGTCATCTCCTAGAGTCACCAATGAGGAAGTTCAGAAAGCTGTAAGTTCTTGATTACCCATATCTACCATATGTGAAGTGAGCTATGTGTCTAAAAGGTAACCTTCTCTTTTGTACTCAGGCTGCTGCTTTGAAGGGCTCTGACCACCGTCGGGCCACTACTGTTAGTGCCAGATTGGATGCCCAGCAGAAGAATTTGAACCTTCCAATCCTTCCTACTACCACCATCGGTTCATTCCCTCAGACAATGGATCTCCGCAGAGTGCGACGTGAATACAAGGCCAACAAGTGAGAACTCTTCATTAAACACATGAAAATTTGAGATTATTTAATCCTTCCTATGGTTATGATAATTAATTGTTTAATGATATTCCTTTGTCACAGGATCTCTGAAGAGGAGTATGTGCAGGCCATTAGAGAAGAAATCAGCAACGTTGTCAAGCTTCAAGAAGAGCTTGACATTGATGTCTTGGTTCATGGAGAGCCTGAGGTGAATTAAATTCTAAATTGTAACTGCACTATTGTCTGAAATATAAGACTATCTTTATGTGAAAGATACTATTTTTGATTTACTCTTTTTTTTTTTTTTGCAGAGGAATGACATGGTCGAGTACTTCGGGGAGCAGCTTGCAGGCATTACATTCACTGTTAATGGTTGGGTGCAATCATATGGGTCACGTTGCGTGAAGCCGCCTATCATCTATGGTGATGTTAGCCGTCCGAAGGCAATGACAGTGTTCTGGTCCTCAATGGCCCAGAGCATGACCTCCCGACCGATGAAAGCAATGTTGACTGGTCCAGTTACGATCCTAAACTGGTCTTTTGTTAGAAACGACCAGCCTAGGTGAGCCTATATGACAGATTCCTCCATTTGACCATCTCCACTTCTCTTTGTCTTGTTCATAAGAATTAACTGATGTATTATGTAACCCAGATTTGAGACCTGTTATCAAATAGCTCTTGCTATCAAGAAGGAAGTGGAGGATTTAGAAGCTGCTGGTATTCAGGTTAGTTCTTCAGTTTTGGCATGCACAATCATCATACATCATACGGAATATTGTCTTGTGAATCTGAACATATTGGTTCTTGCATTCAGGTTATCCAAATCGATGAAGCAGCTCTTCGAGAAGGCTTGCCTCTGCGCAAGTCTGAGCAGGCTTTCTATTTGGACTGGGCTGTCCACTCATTCAGGATCACCAACTGTGGTGTGAAAGACACCACCCAGGTACCTTTCAAACACCAATTTTTCTGACAAATTTGTTTTATCATCTCCTTCATGAATGCACATTAATTTTGTTGTTGTGCAGATTCATACTCATATGTGCTACTCAAACTTCAATGATATCATCCACTCAATCATTGACATGGATGCTGATGTAATAACGATTGAGAACTCCAGATCTGACGAGAAACTCTTGTCTGTTTTCCGTGAGGGTGTGAAGTACGGTGCTGGAATTGGTCCTGGTGTTTACGACATCCACTCTCCCAGGATTCCATCCACCGAGGAAATTGCAGACCGTATCAACAAAATGTTGGCCGTGCTCGAGTCGAACATTCTCTGGGTCAACCCTGACTGTGGTCTGAAGACCAGGAAGTACGCCGAGGTCAAGCCCGCCCTCGCCAACATGGTTGCGGCAGCAAAGCTCCTCCGCAAGGAACTTGCCAGTGCTTAGATCTTCAATGAAGCATCATTGGCATAATTCTTATACTTTTTGAAGTGTCTTTCCAATAATGTCTTTTTGTGTGCTAATGAAAGCTCAAGGCCTAGGAACATCCAAGTATCTTCCTTTTTTGATCAACTCATTGTTTCCCTTCTACTTATCTTACCTTGTGTACTGGATTTTGAGTTCATTCGTCTTGCAATGCCAAAAGAAATGCTATTTACTATTTGTTCTTTGCTTCTTTATTATGAATCCATTCATGTGTACATATTTGTATAGATATATATATACATACAATGTCAAGATCTGCTCATCTTGAAGGTGACATACATTCCAAGCCCCACCAAAACCATCAAAGAAACAACAACATTAATCAGAAGCTTTCTTTGCTGGCTCTTCTCCAAAACCAGTGAACCATTCTTCTTCATGTCATTGCCAACCTCCTTTTCCTTCTCTTTCATTTCACTCTTATCATCAAGCAATGGGAACTCTTCCTTCTTTTTATCATCTCTTTCATGATCTTTCTTAGTTTCTCGCTTCTCAGGCTCTTCTTGCACTCTTGTGCTCGGTTTCTCATCGGTCTCCTTCTTTTGGTTATTCGGCTTTTGTTCTTCCGGCTTCTGTGTTATCTTCTTCGGCTTTTGTTCTTCTGGTTCGGCTTTGGTGATCAACTTGGGCAACCAAATATAAAGCAGTCCATCCCTGAAGTTCGCTCGGATCTCATTCACATTGCAATTATCCGGCATTTCGAAATCTTTGCTGAACCTGAGCCGTTGGTTCTTCTCTAGACGATGCTCTCCTTCAACTCTTAGATTACCATAATTGTCTATCTGAACTTTTATATCTTCTTTCTTGAACTCTATACTAATATTAACAATCTTACACATCAGTTAATCAAATAAATATAAATTTCAATATCTAAATCTGAGTGTCAAAGAATTAAAAAAAAAAAATAATAATAACAAAAGAAAGAATATCTTGCCTGGAAGATAAATGAGGAGAGTGTCTAAATTTTGCTCTTGAGACCATTCATAGGCGGGTTCAAAATCTTTGTAGATGGTTGTAGTCCTGGGCATAGTGCTGTATGCCATGGCTAACTTCTTGATAAGTTTTTTTGCTAGTTATTTGATTTGAAGGTGTTCTAATGGTGTGTGTGTGCTTTGAGGGAGGTGATGGTGTGCATGGGGTGTGTGTATATATATATATATATATAAATGTTGAAATGAGAAGTAATGGTTGTAGTATTAGCTAGGTATCCATTCCTTGTCCATGTCCTTTGGTTGAGGTTATCTCTCTCTCTCTCTCTCTGTCTGAGTATGTAGGGGGGGATGAGGAGCTTCTTTGTTTGCTTTATACTCTTCCCCTTATTTATTATCATTTTTTGGGTTTAAAAAATGTTGCATAAGAGCCATGTTTGGATTGTCTTATTCTTATACTGGGGTGGGCTGTCATGGGCCTCTGGAACCCACATTTTTTGTTGGGCTGGGCTTCATGGCCCAGAGAAGGCATAACTTTGGGTCCAGTTGACCAGAGAGCTGGGGTGAGATATATTCTGAGAGCTCCAATAAATCTCCCAGTTTTTTTTTTTTTTTTGTAGTGTTTGAACTCAAAACCATTTGTTTAAATAATTCTATCACTTGAATTAAACCATGTTGTTGTAGTAGTTGTATTGACACCGCTATTTTAAGTATAAAAATGATGATAAATAAATAAGATTTTAAAAAATTTTCTTCTATTAAATGTCCTGATTTCTCAAAAGCGGCAGGGCCCCTTAAGGCAAGTTATACGGTGGTTGCAAAGGTCGGTAAGGGAATATCTTAAAGCATCATCTCAAGAGTCCCTTGTTCAGGGAATCTTGATGATTGGCATATTCTTTGCATCTTTGGATTTCGTGGTGGGACCATTTAGCAATGTACTTATATTTTATTTTATTTTTTAATTTTTTTTAAAAATAATAATAAACTCATAAATAAAACAAGTTTACTTGATGGCATTTCTTAATTAAAATAAACTTATTCATGGGTGCCAGAGCGTCGAAGAAGAAACCGCCTTGTAACAAGAGAGGGGCATTTTGGGGATGCAGGGGGTATTGCGGACAAACAATGAATGCTCAAGAAAAGCTTGAAGCCTTGAACATTGCTGGTGGGGGCAGGGGCAGTTTGGGAAGAGGATTAATGGGATCTCAAATCTAAGATTGGAATTGGATGACAAGGAAAGCAAAAAGTTCTGATTAATAATTCATTTTGTTTGCTCAGACAATCACATTGATGTTTATATATATATATATATATAGGAAGAGAGACATGCGTTTATTAAGAAAATTGGCAAAACTTTATTTGAAATTATTTAATTAAGATTTGATTAGACTTATCAAAGACTAAATCAAAATTTCATCATGGAAAGAATAAGTTTAGTATTTTATTTGAACAATAAATAAATAAATAAATAAATAACTAATTATTAATACTTACCATAAATAAATTCTTGAAAGAAATGTTGGGTATATTAAATTTATTGATAATTTAAAATCTATTAACATTAGATTCTCATCGAAGCATCAAAGGTTACAAGATCGATGAGTTGATGCGCTAATAATTATTAATTTTTTAAAAATTTAAAATCGAGGGGCATTTCAGTCATATTGTATTGTCCACGACAGTGAATCTGGTTTTCCGGAATTGCCCCTCGAACCTGTACAATTCTTGTGGAGCATAAGCTTACATGGTGGGCACAAGTCTGTAGACTTTAGAGAGAGAGAGAGAGAGAGAGAGAGAGAGAGAGAGGAATTGGGGTTTTGGAAAGTTTTGGAAATGACTGCTCTTTGTGGTATATACCGTGCGTTGATTCGCTTCTTGATAACAAAGATTTATGGAGGGGAAGAGGGAGGAGGAGAACAGCGTGAATTACTTGTTTTTCTCTAGGGATTTGAGGTCAGATTTACTTTTATGGCTTTTTTTTTTAATTTAATTTGAATTTTCAATGTTTGGGTTGATCTCAGTGGCATTTTAGGTTGTTGTTGATCCAAAAAGTGTGATTTTTATGTTGTTTCAAATGGTTTTTGATGTCAAAACTGCATCTTGGGAAGGTTTGATTTGGGTTTCCTTTGATTTTGATCTGGTGTTCTTGGAAAATTGTGAGTTTTGATCGATTCTGCGGAGGGTTATGTGGTCTGTGTGATTTGTGAGAGTAATTGTATTTCTGGTTGAGAGTTTGAATTTTTTTTTTTTTAAGTTTTGAAACGAGATGTCTTCTTTTATGTTTTTGAATCAAATGTGATATATGGGATTTAGTATTCTACGTTAATTTCCACGAGAATGCTCTCTCTTTTATTATTTCCAATGGAAATAATTGATTTGGCAAATTGCTCTTCCACAATAACTTTGGGGACTTCTTGAGTCTAATGGGATTTCATATCTTGCTTTCTTGTTTGCTCGAAATCTGCAGAATGATTCATTTGGTGAAGAAATCTCATTACTCAATTTACATTTCTTGATGGCCGTACTTGTGTTGGACTTAAATTAATCAAGGCATTCTTTCATGTGATTCTTAGTTGATCTGTGCTGGCATGAATTTTGTTGAATTAATTATGCATTCAGTTTATGTAAAGTATGATCTTTCAGTGTAAATAAAGGCACAATACTTGAAGTTGTTACTAGAGATAGAGCATTGTATGATGTAGCAACTTTATTTTGTCACGTCATGGTATGATCTTGCAGTGGCATCGTGATGTCTAGATACATGTGGTTGGATATTTAATGCTGTTATCACTGTTTATATATATATATTTAATTAATGCCATGTTCTATAGTCTATGCTATTTGCTTAGATGGCAAGCCTTATGGTCCAAGTTAGAGATCATGTTCAGCTGTCTCTTAACTGGCCATCAAGAGTTGCCAGAGAATGCTTATATGAATTCTTCTCTATAGAAGGGAGAAGATCAAGTTTGTTATTGATCACATTATTGTGTTAGATTTGTAGCTAGTAACGTGCACAGCAATATTTGATTCTTTTTATTTGGACTATACTAGTTCTAGAATTCCAGTAGATCCTCATTTTTTAATGTTTGCCATGTTTTGACTTTCTGTTTGTATATTATGCTTCTATGGCACTGCTTTGATGCTTTCTTATTCAAGTTAGTTAGAAATTGAAATCTGAACGTCTTTTTTGCTAATTCCTCGATGTCATTCATATTGTATCTTTATTACGATTTATTTAGCAATCTCACAGTTTCTTCTTGGGCCAAATGGCAGTCCATCTTGAGGCACATATATCATTTTTTAGTTGACTATCTGCACTATGTTATCATAGTAAATTGTTAGCTGTCCGTAAATACAACTGCGGCTATTTTTCTTAATAAGTTCATTCCTCATGCTAGCTGCATTGCCAATTATTGTGCTGGAATATATTAAATACTTGGTGGTACTTTATCACGGTCATGTTATGTTGTTAATGACGACTGTGATGCTTAATGCTGATAATTTTTTCAGCTTTCAGAAAGTTGAAATATTTTACAAATACCTGAAGGGTGTGTATATATATACTGAAGTGCTTTTAGATGGGCCTTGGGTTGTTTTTTATGCCTGTCAAGTGATTTTTTGGCATCATATAACGTCACCTTTTATTTAATTGCTTTCACAATTTTCTGGTAATTTCTTCATTATTTGCTCATGATTGTCGTGATGTAGATAAATCTATTTTAATTTTCATGATATCACTATGTGAGTTTTTTTTTTTTTCAATTGTGATAATCTTGACTACTTTCATATTGCAGTGCCTTTTTATACTGTATTTACTTGAATTGATGGTCTTTTTGCAGGAGTCATTTGCAAAGAGAATTCCTTTAGGTTGCAGCTTCCTTCTTGCATCAGATTCCCACTCTGATATAAGATTTTTAATATACTCACCATTCATTTGTTGGTAATTTTCAACATGGTGTCTGCCGAAAGATCATTTGAGGAATACATGAAGATGGCTAAGTGTTGCTGTAGCCATTATGTTTATTAGTTGTCTTATAATCTCATAAGGACTGAAGGGTGCAAAACTCGGTAGAGCTTCTGTTTTGGCATATCCACTAATTACTGGCTGTTTGTTACCAGAGATGGTTTCATGAGCTTGTGTAGGGCTTGAGGTTACTGCGAAACCTGGGAACATCTATTTGATACTCTGGTCTAGAATATCTATATTAAATAAAATTTTACGATTAAGGTGGCTTAAATACCCATGGAGAGTTTGGCACCACCGTCAGGTTCTGTTAAGCAGACTCGCAGGTTTTCTTCTAGCAATGCTCAAAAAGATTTAGGGTTTATTGCCCGGGAAGGGTCCATAGCCGAACTAGATGCTGCTTTGTTATTACTAAAGAAGAATGGTGGAAATATTGATATGAGAAATGCTTTCGGTCTTTCTCCTCTTCAAATAGCAACATGGAGAAATCATGTGCCCATGGTAAAGAGGCTTCTTGCTGCAGGTGCAGATCCTAATGTGAGGGTGAGTAATATATTCTCATAACAATTCACCTCATATCTTTGTGTCTTTGTCTATTAGGTGCAACTCTAAACAACCATTACGGGATTTTATTAATTCAACATTGAGTTTTTGCTTTCATGCAACTGCTTTATTACTATTATCAGAAGATGTGAATTTCCTGGTTCTTACAACAATGCTGAGCGCTGGTTATTCTGCTTGTAACCTACAAATTTTGTATTCTAGGATGGGGAATCATGTTGGAGCAGCCTTCATAGAGCTCTCCATTTTGGTCATCTAGCTGTAGCAAGTGTTCTTCTACAGCATGGAGCTTCTCTTTTATTGGAGGACTCCAAATATCGTATTCCTGTTGATCTGCTCTCTGGACCTATATCACAGATGATTGGAAGTGGACTCGATTCAGGTGTTCACATCTTATATCGGTTGCCCCTATTATGATTTTATTTGTATAGTTGTGAAATAGGTTTTTTTTGTTCCCTTGATTCATTAAAGTTTGTGTTTAAAGAACTTGTGAGCTTCCAAGTTATGATAGATGATTGAAATCAATTTGCTAAATAACATTGCCAAGAACACGGTCGTTATATCATTGTTTTGGAAGTTGGTCTTACCAAATGCTAATCAGAATTTGTCGTTGTCTTATGACCGAAATTTTAATGCTCATTGATGCTTATAAATTGTTTCTGTAATTTCAGTTGCAACTGAAGTCTATAGCTGGGGAAGTGGTACAAATTACCAATTAGGAACTGGAAATGCACATGTGCAGAAATTACCATGCAAAGTTGATGCTCTTCATAGCTCCTACATAAAAATAATTGTGGCCTCGAAGTTTCATAGCATAGCAGTCACTGCTAGTGGAGAACTTTATAGTTGGGGTTTTGGGAGGGGTGGCCGTCTTGGACACCCAGAATTTGACATCCACAGGTATTGTAAATGCTCTTTCAATTGCTTTAACCCTTTTGCTGAATCGTCAAGAAGGACAAGTGAGGAAAAAAATTATATCTTCGAGAAGAATCAATTATCTTCTCAAGATAACACTTCAGTGAAACCTGGGAGCTTATTGCTGTTCCTTCCAGTAGTTAATTGTTTGAATACAATTAGTAACTATTTCTTTTGTCTTGCAAATTACACACCTGTCAGCCTGCTTGGATTGCAGACTTGAGTCATGTTGCCGTCCATAGTTTTTTGGTGGGTTGATGAACTAGCTTCTAATTGTTTACAGTGGCCAAGCAGCCGCTATTACTCCTCGGAAAGTAACTTTTGGTTTGGGATCCCACTGTGTGAGAGCTGTCGCAGCCGCTAAGCATCATACAGTTATTGCGACCGAGAATGGGGGTGTTTTTACTTGGGGATCAAACAGAGGTAGGCCATTTTTTCTCCAAGCTTTTTGCCACCTATATACTCCATCTTGTAATACTTCCAGTCAAGTTTCGCTTAGTTAGTCATTACGTAGGCCTTAAACATCAATGCACATGTAACTATCATACTCCCTAAATTTCGTTTATTGAAAGAGCAATAATTTATCTTTTGCTATTATGCTTGAGGAGGCATTGTTGGGAAATCCCCAAGTTGCTTTTATGTTTCATTAAATATTATCAAGAATTTATTTCTCACATTTCATTTGCTTTACGCCCTTAATCTCTGATTGTGGTCTAATCAGCCTTTATTGAGCTGCATATTTGACTTAGGTGCTATCCATTATCCGTGGCTTCTCACTTATCACCGTCATTGTTTGTCAAGAAGGGCATAGTGCATCGTTTGTGATTTCTCAGTTACTGGAATGTTTATTTTCATATGCAGAGGGCCAGCTAGGTTATACGTCAGTTGATACACAACCCACACCACGACGTGTGACTTCACTCAGAGAAAAAATTGTTGCTGTTGCCGCTGCTAATAAACACACTGCTGCAGTTGCTGAGTCTGGTGAAATTTTCACATGGGGCTGCAACAAGGAAGGCCAGCTTGGCTATGGCACCTCCAACTCAGCTTCAAATTCCACACCTCGGTTGGTTGAATACTTGAAAGGAAAAGTCCTCAAAGGAGTTTCTGCGGCAAAGAACCATACAATTGTGCTGGGATCTGATGGAGAGGTAAATGGTTGCACGAATCTCCATTTATTTTTATTGTTTACCTTTTCAATACCTCTGCCACTTAAACCTTTCTCAAAAAAATCTGATAACATGAATAAAGTAGTAATGTTCCCAAGGCGAGCATTGAGTAGGTTTCTTATGGATCAGATATCCGGTGATCCTTGGTTGTGAGCGGCAGTCTGTATTGTCAAAATGTCCTGGCATCATTTTATATTAGTGGACTTGTTTATCAAGTTTTTGAGATTATTTGCATGTTGGTTGTGTTCCTTCAGGTGTTTACCTGGGGTCATCGACTCGTGACCCCAAGGCGTGTCATCATTGCGAGAAGTCTTAAAAAATGCGGAAATGCACCACTTAAATTCCATCGAACGGAGCGGCTTCATGTTGTTTCAGTTGCTGCTGGCTCAGTTCATAGTACAGTGCTAACTGATGATGGTGCTCTGTTCTATTGGGTTTCTGCGGATCCTGATCTAAGATGTCAACAGGTTGGATATATTGAAAATTAGTGTGTCAATCTGAAAATGGTTTACTTTCTTACATCTTTTTTTTTGTTGTCTCATGCAGCTGTACTCAATGTGTGGAAGGAATTTCGTGAGTATTTCAGCAGGTAAATATTGGACTGCTGCTGTTACCACAACGGGAGATGTCTATATGTGGGACGGGAAGAAATGCAGGGGTGATGTTCCTGTTGCAACTCGTTTACATGGTGTCAAGCATGCTACATCTGTTTGTGTTGGGGAAACACATTTGCTAGTTGTTTCATCTCTTTATCATCCCAGCTACCCTCCTAAAGTTACAGGGAATCATCATAAATCTAGAGTGGAAAATGACATGTTAGAAGAGGTTGATGAAGGTTTGACTTTTGATGGTTTACAAGCGGAAGTAAGCCTGCAAGCCTCACAAGTTAGTGGCTTCGTTGGTACAGTTGCACCAAGTTTGAAAACCCTTTGCGAAAAAGTTGCTATGGAGTTTCTGGTGGAACCAAGGAATGCCATACATCTATTGGATATTGCCGATGCTTTGGAAGCTCATGAACTAAGAAAGCATTGTGAGGTATTTTTGCCTCCTTTTGTAATTACCAATGTTCAGTTGAAGTGATGAATGTTGTCTTTCGCTGTCGTTTAAATTAAAAAAAAAAATGAATTTTGCAGGGAAATTGCCATACGCAACCTTGATTACATCTTCACAGTATCGACATCAGCTATCATGAATGCTCCACTTGAACTTTTGGTGAAGCTTGAGAAATCTTTGGACGACAAGTCTTCTGAGCCTTGGTGTCACCGTCGCCTACCCACACCAACAGCTACATTTCCTGCCATCATTGATAGTGAAGAGGAGAATAGTGATTTTGGTTACACCAGACCTCGTATTAATCGCAAGAAGCCAATATTGAAGAATTATGAAGGTTTGGGAACAGATTGTTTCCTGCAAAAAGATCTCAAGGCTGATCAGGTTGCCTCCAAGGAAGTTCGAGCCCTTCGGAAGAAGCTACAGCAAATAGATATGCTTGAAGCAAAGCAGTTAAACGGTCATCATCTTGATGACCAACAAGTTGCAAAGCTTGAAACAAGATCTGCTGTGGAGCATGCGCTTGCTGAACTTGGCATCCCTCCTGAGACAGAATCAAAAGCATCTTTGCCTACCTTGATAGATGGGAAACGAAATAAAAAGTCCGAGCTGTCCAGGAAACAAAGAAGGAAGAGCAAGCTGATGGCTTCCCCAAACTGAAGTCGACCCTGTCGAGGTTAGTGTAGAGCAGAACTCAACTGTAAATCTTCCAGATGCCAAAAGCCTCGAAATTCCAAAAGAAACGGTCAGTATACTCAATATGATAATGCTGGTTTATGTTCCTGCTGGTCTTTCACCTAATTTCATCTACTTCTTTACTTCCAAATATTACATGCTATTAAACTATCTGGAGAATGATGCTGTCCGATTTTACCATATGACAGGAGTTGGGTATCACAGAAGACTGCTATTTGCTTGGCCCGAAAAGTGTCGCCAAGCCACATAACGCCAACGATAATAATAAGGCTCCTCAATCAACGTCCTCCAAGAAAAAGCACAAGAAGGGTGGGCTGTCGATGTTTCTCAGTGGCGCTCTTGATGACCCAAGGCAGGTCCCTCCACCACCGCCCACGCCCAAAAGCGAGGGACCGGCGTGGGGTGGGGCCAAAATTTCAAAAAGCCTTTCATCTCTTCGTGATATTCAAAATGAGCAGAGCAAAACAAAAGAAGTTACAAATGACAGGTTGAAGGACCGGCCTGAAGATTTTACCTGTGCAGTAAGTCCTGGACAGATTCGGTTGAGTTCCTTCTTACCAAAGACAATATCTACACCTATACCTGTAACACCTGCACGTGCTGTGCCAACAACTGAAGGAGAGAAGAACACTCCTCCTTGGTCTTCGGCTGGTTCTTCACCTGTTATGGGCCGACCATCATTGAGGAACATTCAAATGCAGCAGGTATGATATCAATCTCAGATATCATCAATTTTCTTTCTTCTGTTTATGGAATTAGTTTTATGTTTCCATATCATTTCACCTCTTAATATTTATTTTACTTTCTATTGTGTGTGATGTCTGAAAATTCGTGCATTAAAATTTTTGCTGGTTCTACATATTCGTCCATTGACATTTTTTTGTTCATATTAAAATTGCCCCATCTACTGATCTCTGTTTACTAGGCATGACATTGTGATTCTGGACCAAGAAAAGGTTTTCATTTATAGCTATTACTCGGATGTTTACTAAATCTTCATCTCTAAGCATTCAATTTTTTTTTTCCTCTTTATCATTTCATTTGTTTTGACGCCATGATACTTGTTGGATATGATTAGAAGCTTAAAATCTGTCATCTGAACTTTTTCTTTGCTATGATTTTAGCAGGAAAAGAAACAACTGAGCATATCAAACAGTCCAAAGACAAGGACTTCAGGTTTCTCAATCCCTTCACAAGGCTCACCGTCAGATTCGGTGGCACAAAAGACACTGTTCCCAACCGTTGGTTCAAGCCTGAAACTGATGCCCCTTCCTCCATCCGATCAATTCAGATAGAAGAGAAGGCAATGAAGGATCTCAAGCGTTTCTACAGCACTGTCAAACTGGTGAAGGCTGAGCCCAAGTTTTAATCGCGGTCGTCTCACTGACAAATAAACTAATGCGAAGTCACCTCCACCCCTTCCCCCCATACTCGTGTAAATCCAACTGTATAGAACTCTTTTCAGCTCTAGTTCCATTTATTGACTCATCTTGTCTGATAAATTTTCATAACATCCCAAAATCTCCATGCTTTACAATAACATATAAAGAGTTATTCATAGCCATTGAGTATCATATCATGCAGCAATTGCATTATTCTTGAACACTCTTGAATCTAGTTGTATCTTTGAAAGTGCTTGTTTCTGTTGTTACTTTTGATTCTGAAAAGCAGCAGAGATTCTTTGGATTAAATTTTTAGTTAAAATTGCTGCTGCTTTTCTGAAAAGAAAAGGTATCACTTGTGTCCTGAATCTGTAAATACTGATGCCGTGTTGTTCTTGTGGCAATGCAAAAGTGCCTCTTCTTTGTAAAATCATGTCTTCTTTTCTTTTTAATCCTAAAACAGAACTTCCAAAGGTCATGTATTCAGTTTACTTTTGTTTCTTTAGTACTGAGATTGACAAACTTACTGCCAGTCAAAAGTCCTGTGGAATTGCAAAGCTGCTCAAAGCACTGAGATTTTTTTTATCTTGCTGCACTTTTTAAATTAATTTGGTGTTTGAATGATGGTTTGTGGATTAAATCAGATTGACTCTGAAAAATAAGAAACTGCAGAAATGTATTGTTTTGTGGATTAAGTTTGACTGCTTCTGTTTTGTTCCTTGCTAATCAAATTACCAATCTGTTGATAAATTTTGTAAACTCTAATAAATGGAATGCAACCTTCCCAAAGTTCAGAAAAACTCAGTGGTATTCTTTTGTTTTTGCATAAATACCCTTGTAAATGTAAAAGTTACCTATAAATTTTAATAAAATAAGAATGAAAAGGGGGACACTGTAACGCTGAGGTCATGCATGATTTTTTTGGGTCGGTGAATCTTTTCCCTTTTTTTTTTTTTTTTTGCTCCTTTAACCCGGCTTTTTTTTTTGGCTGCTTTTTTTCCCCCTCTCTTTTACTGCTTTTCATTTGAACCCTTATACTTCTATGAAATTCTGTCAGAATGGCCCACTCTCACCGTTGTTCTCCTCGTCATTATTCTCAATTGCTTCTTTAGTACTCTTAAATTCTTAATGGGAAGCTTTAAAGGGGTTTTAAGAACCCTAATATTCTTAAGAGAAGAAGACAAGAACTTCCCTAAAACCCACACTTCTTTTATCTTTTCCATTATTTAGTATTATTATTTATTTTTTTTTCATGTCTTCAAGGACCACCTATCATGTGCCTTTGCCTTACAATCACTCTACCCACCATGTCCCATCTTTTCTTTTTACATATATACCCTTCTCTAATTACACTGCCTTTTACTTCAAATTTATATTCCTGTACACGAGCCAGATTTTTTTCCTCTTTTTATTTTAACTTTGCATTTGAGTTATCCACAGTGCCCTAATTCACTAATCTGCATAGGATGTTGAGATGTTTTTTTTACTGAAAAAAACAGGTTTGAATCTCATATCATCTCATCTCACGTAGAGTAAAAACACATATATGTTGAGGTATTAACTGTACTTTGATACGGTTTATCCACAAATAAATTTTTTGAAAATTATAACTGAGTTTATTTCAAATGAAAGAGTCTCTGATCACCTTAACTTAGTGTTATTGAATTTCAACGTTTATACATATAAAAAAAACATCCAATGAGACATGTTAGTTTATTATTTTATAAAACCCTCATCACCTAATTACCTTGTTTCGTAGAACATGAAAAGTAAAATTTTTTTTAAAATACTAACTGTGATTGATCCAAATAATAGAAATTAAAGCCATTTAAAATAAATGATATTGAGCTTGAATATTTTACTGAGAGAAAGTCTACTCTTCTATTTGAATCTTAATATCCTCCTCCTGTGTTCAGGGGAAGATGGCAACACGTACAAAAGACACTGTACAGAGTGGCAAAGATGAATTAAAGAAAAATGAGAGGGGTATAAGAGTAAAAAGAGAAAAGAGAAGGAAAAAAAAGAACCCTGATTCTCTTGAGTGTAAGGGAAGGGTGACAGTGAGCCACTAGACATGGTGGTTGCCTTGATTGCTGAATCATTGAGAGAGAAAAAAAAAAAAAAAGTTTCAAACTCATTAAAAACACCACCAAAGAATAAGCAAGAAGAACATCATATACAGAGAGAGAGAGAGAGAGAGAGAGAGAGACATAGATCTGTAGATAGATCAAGGGAAATGGGTGTTTGGAATGAGGTTTGATCCAAGATCCTTCTTACCATCATTCCTGTTCATGATCAAATTATAGTAGGGAAAAAAAAAGAAAAGAAAAAAGAAAAAAGAGGAAATGATCAAAGACATGAATTCTAACTATTTAGGTCATCAGAGAAACTTCTTCATTGAGAGATATATATAGTAGAGAAAGAGATCTCGGACCAGGCTTCATTCCTCACACCTTTGTTTCTCTGCATCATAAACACCTCAACATCATCATCAACACCATCTCTTTTTCATTTGTGTAAGATGTGCTTCTTTCTCTTCATTTTCTTTTCCTTTTTATTTTTATTTTGTGTATGTTTCTTTCTAGGGTTTTCATTTTCAATTTGTATGTATGTTTAGATATATGTTGGATGATTCATTGATTATTATAATTAGATCATAAGCATTAATTTGTTACTATAAATTTTTATTTTTTGTTTATAAAGAATTATAATTGAAGATGCTTAACAAAATGGTAGGTTTGCCCTAAATAATGCAACAAAATTTAAGATATTGAAGAAAGGAAGAGGAAAGAAACTAGACAAGTTCTTTGAACAGTAGCTAGTGATACTTTGAGTTATGTTTATTTAGGCTAATGACTTTTATGCATATATATATATATATATATATATATATATAGATTGATGTTCCTAAAGATTTTGCTCTTAATAAACTATATATATTTCTTGATTTAAGAATGTATCATTATGCATATTCTGAATTTCACAAAGTATAAACAGTTTTTATATTATTAAATAAATTATATATAAAGAAGGCTAGATCGAGTCATTTCTGTCCTCTAGGTTTATTGTTAGGAGAAGATGTAGGCTATTAAATTATATATATATATATAGAAGGGGTTTTAGTGGGTAGATCATCTTATGTAATTTGAATGAACTTTTTTAATATAAAGCCTTATTTTAGTCAAAAAGATCAAGCTTGATGAACATATATATATATATATATATATATATATATAACATTTTGATGTGATAGTAGAAATGTGGTACTTATCTAACCGTACTCATGCGTGAGTTGTCTACGTCTAAGATTAACACAAGTCCAACTGCAGTAAGTGGAGATACACAGTACTTTGTTTTGAATTTTTTTTTTTTTTTTTATCATTATAAAATTGAACATGTATGTTGTTGTAGATGAAGGAAATGAGTATTATAAAACCACTTGAAATGAATGAAATGAAATGCTCATGGGTGTTAATTTGACTGTGCATTAAAGCTATATCTGATAACACCTCCTTTGTTCTGATACTCTGGAAATGCATCAGCCTAATTAATTAAGACTACATTGATGAATTGCATAAATTTGAAAAACCTGCAATAAGTTGTAATGATTTTCTGCTGCTATATATACATAAATAAATTTATGCAGTTTAATGAAAATCATGAATCTATGGAGTAGTTTTCTGCCTATCTATCTATCTATCTATATATATATATGTTATTCTTGTTGGTTTGAGCATGTTTAGTAACAATAGCTTGTTGTTTATAAACATAAACATTGAGAGATTCCATTTAAAATAAGATTGAAGAATGTTGTTTTGCTAGAACATCTGAAAACAGCTTAACTTCACTCACTGATCAAAACTTTCCATTTAACTCTACTTTCTGGAATTATGGTCTTGAAGGGTAAGTAACAGGTATATTATATATATATGAACTGATGTAACACTGTATGTGTTGGTTTATGAGTTTGCACATGAATTTTACTGTTGTTTCCTTTTCATGAATCCGTTCCATATAACAATTTAAAAGCTTGTTAGCTTGTTATATATATATATGAACTGATGTAGCACTGTATGTGTTGGTTTATGAGTTTGCACATGAACTTTACTGTTGCTTCCTTTTCATGAACCCTTTCCATCCATATAACAATTTAAAAACTTTCTTTCATATGATCATGCGAGTTGGTTCTTAGGTGTCTGCTTTTAACTTTCATGTATGTAATTATTTCTTTTTTAATTTTTTTTTATTGTGAGCATGAGTTTTATATCAAAAGAAACTGCATGTTTGTATATTGTTATACATGCATAAACTAGTTTTTAGTTTCAAATTGGTTTACTCTCTTGACTGTGATTACTGTTTAACTATATTTGATTTCATTTCCATGCTGCAATATGATTCTTAAATTGGAAAATATTTGCTAGCTGGTGCATGCATTACTCCAGTAGACTACGTCGAAAAGACGATGTTTTTCTTTTCTTTTTTTTTTTTTAATGAAAATGGGTACAAGAAGCATAGTGAGATGGAATCAAGGTCTTGATTAACTATTGATAATATTCATTAATTTATGGTATCAAGGCCAACATAGTATCATTAGAAGAGGTTTTCTTTAATATTTAATTGTCTTGAATGTTCCGTCTCATTGTAACATAGAAGACAAATCTCCATATGAGTTAATTAATTAATACAGCTTAATTTCATTGGTTAATTAGTGTTTGTAAAAATTAAGTTCCTCATGAGGTTGTGTTCAGAAATTCAGATTTCAGTCTCCTTAACTCTTGAATATCTTTGCATCTTCAAATCCAAAGTATTGATTGGGGTGAAATAAGATTAATTATGAGTTAATTAGCATAGTTGTAGAAGTTAATGCAAGAGCAAGCTTTGGTTGATTGTTTGGCATATTCCAAACATTTCAATAATTAAATTTTGGCATTTAATTAACTTTGAAAAAGTAGCTTCTTATAAATTAAGAACTCATGGGTTTCTTGGAATCAAGAGATTCAGATTGAGAAGTGTTTAATTCATCTCTTTTATTGAATTGCAACTCTCTTTATTCTTAATTTCCTCAATTGGATTTTGGTTTTGTTTGCATAGAATTGTATTTTTTAACTAAGAAAGTTCATTTTATTTACTTAGTTTAACTAAAACAAGTTTCCCATATTCACTTATAAGAGATTTGATGGCAAATATCAATGTATCTAGATAGCTTATAATGACATTCATATATCTTATAAGCTTTAGTTTTTCTTGTCTAATGTTCTTCATCTTATCAAAAATTCATTTGCTCATGACTCTCTCTTTTTCAACACATTCTATTTATTATTTTATTATCCTTGGTTTTACTTCAATTATATTTATGAAAATGTGGTATTGTCTTAAGTGATAATCAAAATATTTGTGTGTGTGTGAGTGTGTGTGTGAGAGAGAGAGAGAGAGACAGGGAAATAGTCATTGTCAACAAAGGCACAAGAAAGGGGAATTGTTAATATTTAGGAATCAAAGATCCAACTAAAGACAAAAGGAGGGACTCAAAGATAATTAACCATCTCCTTGTATTTAGAGCCAAAGCCATATAAATATATGCAAATAGGACAAGTCACTTGTTGTGACAATTAATTAATCATTGTTAAATAAAAAGCACAAATGTAATTAATATTTTATGTTTTGGTTGGTGGGTTTTTTTTTTCATGAATTTATGCTTGTCAGTATGTACTGCAACAAGGCTAATTATATTTTTCTCCTAATTTTTTTTACAGGATATTTAATACTGAACTATAATATTATTACATTATTTACCTTATCTAAATGTTTGAAAATATTGTTAAATTCACCAATAAATATATTGGAAAATATTGTTATTATTATTATTATTATTATTATTGTTATTATTATTATTATTATTATTATTAAATATATTGAGATGAATATGGAGAGATGTAATTAAAGATCGAAATGGCAAACATAAAATAATTGTGAAATACCACTACCAAATGGTGGGAATACTTGCATACATCCTTTTATCAATTAATTATTACCTTGACCTTGCCAAACAAGAACCAATGGGAGAGAGAGAGAGAGAGAGAGAAACAGTGTTAATTTATACATACTTTTATTATTAATCAAACCAATAGCAATTGCATAGGAACATAAGAATGTAAGTTGAGGCTTGAGAATACAAAACTCTTGCAATTAATTTTTCCAAGAAAAAAAAAAAAAAAACCCATGAAGGACAGAAACTCCGGCGGAAAACTCAAAGGCAAAAAATCACACTAAGACCATGCATGAACTCTTTCATTTATATATATATATATATATATATATATATATATATATATATATAAATGAAACCTTTCTTTTATCTTCTCATCACTCCCAAATTAAAACATATATACTTCCAAAAAAAAAACAAAAAAAAAAATTTCAATCAATCAACCAATCAAAGAATCAAGGATTAATGGCTGCTCCATTTCCATCAGGCTTAGCAGTGACAGAATCAAGCCCAGAATGGCTGAACAAGGGAGACAACGCATGGCAACTGACAGCAGCCACAATAGTTGGCATGCAAAGCGTGCCAGGGCTTGTGATTCTCTACGGCAGCATAGTCAAGAAGAAATGGGCCATAAACTCGGCGTTCATGGCACTGTACGCATTTGCAGCGGTGCTGGTGTGCTGGGTTGGCTGGGCATTCCAAATGGCGTTCGGTGAAGAGATGGTCTTCTTCTGGGGGAAACCAAACTTCGCTTTGGATCAGAAGTATCTACTTGATCAGGGATTTGCAGGGTTGTATCCGAGGGCCACGTTGGTGTTCTTTCAGTTTGTGTTTGCTGCCATAACTCTGGTGTTGGTGGGAGGGGCGTTGCTGGGGAGGATGAACTTTCATGCTTGGATGTTGTTTGTGCCATTGTGGTTGACCTTTTCTTACACCATTGGGGCTTATAGTATTTGGTGTCCAACTGGGTTTTTGGCCAAGGCTGGAGTTATGGATTTCTCTGGGGGTTTTGTTATTCATCTCTCTTCTGGTGTTGCTGGCTTCACTGCTGCTTATTGGGTTTGTATATATATATATATATATATATATATATCACTACGTTAATTACTCTTTTCTATCTCTATCTCTTTCTCTTTCTGTTCTTCTTCTACTGGTTACTATTATTATTATTATTATTTAATTTAATATCATCTTGCTATTCTTCTGCAGAACACATGCAGCTTGTCTTTTCCTTCACCTTCTTTTTCTTTTTATATATCTAAAGCAGTTTTCTTCTTGGTTCAAGAAACATCACACAAAGATCATCTCCCGGAATGTGTGTGTGTCTGTAGTATATATCTCTATATAGAGGGGTTAAGCCATCTACATACTGACATGGATGCACTGTTAATTATAAAGATATTTATTTACTTACCACCATCATTAGATTAGATTAGATTAGATGACAATTTTTAGTGATTATTATTTAGATAAATACTATATAGAGTTATTATGTACTATTACTGTTTGACATCCTTAAATGGATCATAGTTAATTGTTAGAAGGACAAGATTTTGAAATAAATTGTTTTATTTCTAAAAGTAATTAATTAGCAAGTATAAACATGGAACATTTAATCACAATTTCAAATTAATTATATTATGATTATGATTATTATTATTATCAAGGTGGGGCCAAGAACAAGCAAGGACAGAGAGAGATTTCCTCCGAACAACATACTTCTGATGTTGGCCGGAGCCGGGCTTCTTTGGATGGGATGGAGTGGGTTCAACGGCGGAGGGCCGTACGCCGCCAACATTGACGCTTCGTTGGCCGTGCTGAACACTCATGTCTGCACCGCCACCAGCCTCCTTGTTTGGCTCTTCCTTGACATCCTCTTCTTCTCCAAACCCTCTGTCATTGGTGCTGTTCAGGGCATGATCACCGGCCTTGTCTGCATCACTCCTGCAGCAGGTATTAATATATATATACATTAAATAAATGAAAAAATTCGCATATTTGTAGTATGAGTAAAAAATAAGAATATTTATATAATAAAAAGATCATATAAATGACAGGTATAGTACAAGGATGGGCAGCAATAATAATGGGAATACTCTCCGGCAGCATTCCATGGTACACAATGATGGTGCTTCACAAGAAGATTTCATTCCTCAAGTATGTGGATGACACAATGGCAGTGTTCCACACCCACGCCGTAGCCGGCTCTCTTGGCGGTCTTCTCACCGGCTTCTTCGCCGAGCCGAGACTCAACCGGCTCTTCTTTTCCGGTGATACCACCATGTTCATTGGCTTTTCCTACGGCATCAAAGACGGCCGGTTCAGCGCCGGGTTGAGGCAAATGGGAGTGCAACTTGGAGGGATTGTATTCATAGTTTTCATTAATGTGGTTGTGACCTCTGTGATATGCCTTGTTGTGGGATTGATAGTGCCGTTGAGGTTGAGTGAAGAGGAGCTGGAGATTGGAGATGATGCTATTCATGGAGAAGAAGCTTATGCTCTCTGGGGAGATGGTGAGAAGTTTGAGGCTCAGAATGGTAATGATGTCTTTGATGTTGAAAGTACTAAAGCCGTTCAAATGACTACCGCCTTCTAATCATCATCATCATCATCATCATCATCATCATCTCTCTTTTTTTACTGATTACTATTATAAATATAATAAAGAATAGGAGTTGAAGTGTGGAGGTGTGGGAAGTGGAAAAGGTCTATATATATATATATATATATATATATATATATCTCAGTGAAGTGCATGTTTTAGGATGTGTATTTTCTTCTTTAAACTTTTTGTATGAGATATTTTAATAAGGTGATGTGTCTCACTGAATTGTTAAGAATCAGGTCGGTTGGGTGTGGTGTCTTGTTTTACTTTTTAGCTTTCTCTTTTTGGAAATAATATCCTAATGGCACCTTTCTGGAATATTATGTGATAAGTTTGAACTTTGGATTAAGGGAAAACAGAAATAAAGAAAAAGAAAGAGAGGAAAATTATGAAAACTTTTGTCTGCTGTGTTCCACATTCGCTAATTAGATTCTGAAAGAGATTTAATTTATTGCTCAAAACTTCATTATCAATGTCAACGCCCCTTAGAATTAAATTGATAAATATAAAACAAACATCACAATGACTTCCAAAAAAACAAGAGTATATATATTATCATCACCTAAACATATTATTTTCACTTGATAACAGCGATCAATGGAATCGACAACCGATATGTATTAATACACTCTTTATGTAATCCATTCAATGGGTGCAACAATTATAGAAGCAGAAGCATTTACAGTGACATTTACACGGTTATTATCACAAAAGGAAAAAATATATCACCACCATTACAAAGTGATTATCATACAGCAGGTGAAGTAGCAAAGCATAACATTCAAAACTCACAAAATTCACATTATAACATGTGTTAATATAAAACAACCAGCATTCCACAACATATTAAACTAACTAAAAATTGATCAGATTATCTAATGGCTTAATAGACATTAACAGGGAAGGATATCATGTGAAGTATTACAAAAAAAAAAACGCTCCGAATGAAGATTTATAATTAAAATGATAGATCTACAGCAGGTAAAGATGAAGAAATCTGAAGATATACTTTTGTAAGGATGGACCAAGCTTGTCAGTAGGATTTTGCAAAAATGGCGACTTCCTGAGCAGGGTTACCAGTCATGAAGCATTTCTTCTGCCCCTCAGGCTGTTCAAAATGGGAAGCATCTTATTGTTGCACCGGTCTCTTCTTTCACCTTTAGCTCATCCGCGTCACTGAATTAATGGAATGAATGATCACCACTAGCTTGAGCCAAGAACCTTCTAATCAACTTAGTCAAGGAAGATGGTGAGAATTTACCTGGCAGACCACGGGCCTCTTGCCCATTTTCCTTCAGAAATCACTGCCTTTAAGCTCCTCATATGACTTCACATTGATAATGTTACTGCATCCGATGTCCAAAAATAGACAGAATAAAAAATGTTTCTTAACTGACATAAATGACAACTCAGATATCATATGATATATTTTGAAGAAATTCAAGTCTTAGTTATCTCGCATCAAGAATGAGTGACATCCATAGAAGCTTTTCTTGGTCTCATAAATTAATGATAACGAATCATGCATATCATTAAAAACTAGTTTACCCATCACGAAAGGAAGTAGCTCTTTGTAGAAATGATGTCTGAATTTTCTCTCAAGCCTGTCCTTTACATGGCCTACCAGGAATGCAGGTTCCACAGATACTCCAAAATCCTTGCCTGGTTTTCCAGGGATGTCTCTTCTAGATATTACTACACTTGCATTAGCAACATCTCGAGGTCCAATTTCAATCCTTAAAGGAACACCCTGTGCAATGATAAAATTCTATTACAGAGAGGAAGAACAACAGAACACAAGGCCATAATGCACCAAGCATAATGCCAAAATTAAGAGTAGCATAACTCATCTACCATAGTACAGCTCTGCTCTGAACAAGGATTAGCCAACACAACGCATACTACAGTTTTGCAAAGAATGTAAAAAAATGAAAAACCAAAGATTGAACACGCCGAAACAATAAAACACTTCATACACAGAATCCATAGCAAATGCTTACTTTCATCTCCCAGAAATTGTACTTCCACCCCGGTGTCCTCTGTTCTGAGTCGTCTACCTTGACCTTGATTCCTGCTGATTTCAATATAGTTTCAACCGATGATGTTGCCTTTAAAACTCCTGTTTTGTCATCTTCTGTTTTCCAAATTGGCACTATCACCACCTGGTGGCATCTCATTATCAGTATAAAATAATCATCTGGCAATCGATACTATTTCAGCAAGCAGGGATGTGCCAAGAGCAATAGCGATAGCATGAACAGAATTGACTCTCATAATTGATAATCCTCCATAATCACGGAAATATATGGGCACCATGTGCACAAGGCAAACTTTAAAGAATAGGTCCATTATATAAATTATACATGCATATGTTCTCTGTATTTTCAAACTGCAAAAAGATAATAACATCTTTGAAGCAATCATAATCGCCTCAAATATTTTTGAAGTTCACCTTTAGCTTTAACAGACTTGTATGAAAGAAGGAAAGCAATTCCTTGCAACTACAATAGGTATGGAATCAAAATGGCAAAGCACAAATAAATAGATAAATAAATAAAGTTTATACAAAAGAAGTTAGCAATGAAAGTACCTGTATTGGTGCGATCCTAGGAGGAAGCATCAAGCCTGTATCATCTCCATGAGTCATTATAATTCCACCAACAAAACGAGTACTGATAGCCCATGAAGTCTGCCACACATGTTGCCTCTGACCATTTTCATCTGTAAACTGTTAAATTCCACAAGCTTATATAAGTAACAGTTATTAACAAGTCTAACAATACACACAGCACAATCATAAATGCAGGCCTGGACATGATAAGCAAATCTTTGATTAGCTATACCATTATGTGTAGCAACGAATGTATAGAGCAAATAAGTTCAACAGGTCTGCAGCTAAAAAGCTTCACAGTGGATATTGCTAGGTTTTAGAGTCCAACCTCGGGGTGTAAAGCAAAGGCCCTAAGTACAAAAAGAATAAGAGATTACTTTAATGGTCTAAGGAGTTGATCCTTAAAAAGAAAATGTGAAGTAAGTGAATTTCAGTCTATCCAATCCAAAAAGTTTGTATGATTTCATGTCATCCAAAGGTAAATATTCATTAGAAGTAATTAACCACTAAAATACTTAAAAATACTTAAAACCATTCAGAAGTCTTTATATGCTTCTCCTTAAACATGTCAGGAATTTTGGTTAACCACATAAGTATAATATTTTTCTGGTGACATTAGTTTTACAGGTGATTTATCAATTAAAGTCTAGGGGTGGCCCATGTTTGATATTTCGACTTGATTACCAATCCTACTTATCGCACTAGTTTTAACCATTTAGACAAAGAGAGGCTACAACATCATAAAAAATCTAAACCCTCATACTTGAGTAAATAAAAACCAGTGAAGTTCTATGAAGCTTCTTTTACTTATTACAATATATAATACAACTAAACTAAAATTATTCTGGAAACATTAACCTGTGTTCCAAATGCGCGAGAGAAGTTCTGCCCAAGGTTGTGACTAGTTCCTGCTTGTAAAGCCTTCCTATCACCCATCATAGCTTCAATTGTATAAGTCCGAGAAGCACCAGCAAATGTCTCAGCCCTTGATTTTCTACCTACAATAACAGGTATTGCAGCTTGCTCATAAGCAAATTTCTTATAGACATCAATCATCTGTAATGCCTGCGTGCAAAAGAATATAAGAGATAAATCAAAAGGACAGAAAAACTTCACTACCACGACAAAATTCACGTCATGGTTACAGACCTCTTTTTCTGCTTCCTCTGGGGTAGCATGAGCCGTATGACCCTCCTGCCACAGAAACTCCAAAGTTCTAATAAATGGCTTTGTCCGCATCTCCCATCGTGTCACATTTGCCCACTAAATAGCAGGTACTAGATTCAAGAAATGGAAACCTAAAACACATTGTTCAATACAAAGAAAATATGCCAGCTCTTAAAATTTAACTTGACCTGGTTAACCATGAGAGGAAGATCACGGTAACTCTGAATCCACTGAGTGAACATGTGATTCACAATGGTTTCACTTGTTGGTCGAACCTGCCAGGTACATAATTGAAGCTGCTATTGAAATATCAAATAAAGGACCAACTCGATAAACTCTTAAGAGCATTTTTTTTAAAACACCTCAAAACTCTGCCGCTATTGAAATGCTAATAATGCTGTAGAAATTTTACAAGGACTCTTTAGGAATAGATCAATAACAGAATTTCAAAGAAATCTGAGAAAAGAAAGGAGTGCTTCAAATAACAGACAAAGTACCACAAGTTTTTCCTCCAGTTCTTTTCCTCCTCCAATGGTCACAAGTGCTAATTCTGGACTGAACCCTTCAACATGGCTGGCTTCCTTTTCGAGCAAAAGAGTATGGTATAAACTGCACTAACATAAGGCCTCCGGTAAAAACACATACAAAACAATCACCCCAAAGGAAATTCCATTAAGAAAATATAGTTCAAGGTAATCTGACACTACTACTCATGAAACAAAAATATTATATACACTATAAGGCCTAATATGCAGTCTGCCTGATTGTGAACTAGCTGGAATCTAGCAAACTGCAAGAAAGCTGCCTTACTTCAGGATGAGAGGACAAGGCGCAGATGGCAATGGGGCACATTTCAAATAAAAACACTGTAGAAAGAAGGCTTTCTACAAAAATTAAAGGAGTGCATTAACAATCTACATAAACAAAATCACCAAAATCACCAACACCTTGACGAGTAACAAGAAACCCTTGACACATTCATAGAAGTTCAAAGACATCTCAACAATTAATTCAAATCACAACTTTCACTCTACCTCCCCTCCAGACCAAATAAATGCAACTAAAAAATCTGCCGAACAATTAACTTAAGTACGCATCAAGTCAATCACCCATAAATGGATAACTCATTCAACAAACTCCACTACATCCATACCCGTTATGCTTGAAACTAAGAGAGGGAGGAAAAAAAAGTCTGCGCACCTGAGGAAAATACATGTTGCTGTGACCAGTTTCCTTGAACTTCACATTCAGATATTCCTACAAAACGCGCCAGTACGAACACTTCTTGTTACAAAAAGAGAAACTTTCCATAAGAAAACCACAATAAAGACGAAAATAAGATCACTTGGATCGATTCCCAAATGGCATATCCATAGGGACGGATGACCATGGTCCCACGAACAGGGCCATAGTCAGCAAGCTCAGCCTTTGCAATAACATCCAAATACCAAGCATTGAAGTCCACCGACCGCGGAGTCACAGCAGCCTCAGGGCTCGCCGATGCCTTTCGATCGGCAGCCAGAGACGATAGGGCCTCTTTGGCGAGGGCTCTGGGTGGAGAGACCTCGTCCAGCGCCACCAGAAAGGGATGCGGCGACTGTGAAGGTGGATGGCCGGTGATGACCACTGGACGAGGTAGCTCGGACGGCGGCGGAAGGGAGAGGAAGTGGGCGAGGGATGGGAGTCGGAGAGCTCCCATGGTGCTGGGAAATGGGATTCGAGATGAGGGTATGGCTTAACAGGGTTTATCCCGGCTTTTCCATTCAAACGGGTCGGATTCTC
>CACTHL010000274.1:0-131916 GCA_902712375.1 Dioscorea dumetorum
CTGAAACTGGAACCACCACTGTCTGGTATAAGAGAACTCAGGAGGAAAGAAGATAGAAGAGAGAGAGAGAGAGAGAGAGAGAGGAATGGAGGGAGGTGCTTGTGGAGATGGAAGCCTCCCTGCAATGTCTTGGCCTCTGCAAACGGGGATTATCTCATCTCTCCATCTGGAACAAGGTGTATTCTATTTGCTTTTCCTTTGCTTTCATATGGACCTTGACTCCCATTTTACTCCTCTCTCTCTCTCTATCTCTCTGTAAACAGTGGCTTCTTTCCATTGTAGTCATGTTCACTTTGGTGTTTTTCCTTCTGTGCTTCACTTTCCTGTGCTTTAACCAACTCAGTTTTGCAGTACTGCTCTCAAATATCTGTGTTGTGTGGATCTGTGGTTTTCTTTGAGATTAGTGTTTTCAAGTCAAGTGCATCATGATTTCTCTTGATTTTTTTAAATTTTAGATTTTTATTTCTAAGTGGTAGGATTTTTGGTGGAAAATCCTACTAAAGTTATAGTCAAAATCTTTGGAAGATTACACACACACACACATATATATATATATATATATACACACTCATCTTTTAAGAGAAAAATTTTCTGATTAATTTTGTTGTTAAATAGAGGGATGAGGAGAAAAGTTTTGTGTTTTGGTTTTAGTTCCCCTTATGGTTAACCATCTTGAGAAATTGATTCAAGTGATGATTCACCAAAGAAGAAATGAATCTGGTTTTAGTTTTCCTCATAGTTGATCATTTGAAGCACTGTTTGGAACCTCACAGGTCAGTGTTAAAGAATTAGAAAGGCAAAGCTGTTGGATTGTATTTTGCTGCAAACTGGTACTCAAAATGTGAGACATTCAACCCAGTTTGGCTCAAGTTTATGCTCAATTGAAAGAACAAGGATCGAAATTCGAAGTTGTTTTGTGTCTTCTGATGAGGATCAAAGCTCATTTGAGCAGTTCCATAACAAAATGCCATGGCTTGCAGTGCCATTCCATGATCTACAATCCAAGAGAGGTCTCAATGAAAGATACCATATTGAAGGCATTCCCTCCTTGATCATACTTAATCCCAATGGTGAGCTATTGCGCACCGATGGTGTGAGACCTTATCTATCGCTATGGTTGTCAAACTTATCCATTTACCCCAGAGAGGATGATCCAGTTGGAGGCCGAAGAAAGGCAAGACATGCATCTCAAACTTTGGAGGAAACTCTTGGCTGTTAATGGTAGAGACTATGTACTGCAATCATAAGGAGCAGGTTTGTATGACTCTTTTAACCTCCTAAACTTTTTATAAAAAAATTCGCCTTCCTAGATAACCAGGCATCCGTGAAGTTTCTATTTTGCAGGTTTGGTTTCAAATATAGAGGAAGACAGTAGGATTGTACTTTTCAGCTAACCGGCTCCTTGTTGCAAATTTACTTCTAGGTTGGTGTCGATATATGCCAGACTCAAACAGAAGAACAAGGAGTTTGAGGTTGTGTTTGTTTCAATGGACAAAGATTTGGAAGGTTTCTTGCAATGCTTCAATGGCATGCCATGGCTTGCTTTGCCATATGACAATGAGTCATCAAAGGAGCTATCTCGGTATTTCGACATCAAAGGGATTCCCTCACTCATTATTGTTGGTCCTGATGGGAAGACAGTCACAAGGGATGGAAGGAATCTGATAAACTTGCACTTGGAAATGGCATTTCCTTTCACCGAAGCACAATTACAGTTACTCCAAGAAAGGATCGATGAAGAAGCTAAGGCTTATCCAACAACTTTCACCATGTTGGTCACCACCATGTTCTGAGTTTAGTTTCGGCAAACTCAGGTGGCGGCCAGTATTTTTGCTGTGAGTGTGATGAGCAGGGCTTAGGCTGGGCGTATCAGTGCATCGATTGCGGTTATGAGGTGCATCGGAAATGTGTTAATGAAGCAGCTGGGAAAGAAACCGAAAAAAAATAAGCAAGAATTTGATGGACATGATGGTTCTATCTCCGCTGCGAGCACAGCAGAATCATAAGCATATTTTCGATCTATGCTTTTAACTGCTTATGTCAGAGAGTGTCTCGACACACACGGATATCTCTTGAACTCACAAACAAATCTAAATAATCACTTTCTGACTTGAAACTCTTGGATGATAGCAGCTTGCTTCATCCATGCATGTGTTCATATTTGTACATTCTGTTTTGACAATATGTGATGGTCTGTTAATTGTGTTACTGTGTTGGAGTCTGTTCACTGTTAAAATCAATGAGGTTGTTTTTACTGAAACTTTTCAGAGAACTTTCAGCAGATTAAATGTTGATATAGCTCAAGAGTGAAACCTGTGAACTGTGTTACTGTTATAGACTGTTTTACAGGGGACATCGATTGAGTTTGTTTCTGCTGAACTTTTTCAGTTAATTGTTAACAGATTGAATTAAGTGTTCCTTTCTCTTTGAGAATGGTTTTTTTTTTTTTGTCTAGAAGAACGAAACCTCCCAATGGGCCGCTAAACCAAGACGGGGGCGTGCGCATGCCTCGGCGTGGCATGTGGGGCCTTTGCCCCCCCCGAGTACCACCCACGTTCATTCCGGCGTGCACCTCCTTTTGAAGATTTGAACTCCTGCCTTGCAAGCGTACCTTTGGCGTCGCCGTTAAGGGCAAATTGACGCAGACGGTCAACTCGGCATTGAAACTAATTTATAGTTGGAACTCGGCATTGAATGCAAGAGAGGTGATCAATCAAATCCAAAGATACGTAGCATTATAAAACAATCTTATATTATATATTAATTATGTATAGTGCTTTAATTAATTTTGATGTTCCAATCCATTTCATCAACAACTTGCTTTCTTTTTCTTGATACTATTTTTGCCATTGAGAATTTTCTATGATTGATTGCAAATAAAGTCAATGGAAAATAAACAAATAAAATAAAAAGGACCTTTGTGAAATTGTAAGCCAACCTCCCTTTCTATTATTACTAAAAGAAGAAATAATTAGAGTATTTAAAAAATAAATCCCAAAAGATTTCATGAATTTAGAAATAATTAAAAGTAACGACGAAGAAATTAATGCTTTTAAGCATTATCTTTGTCTGTTTCCTCATTTTCACATCGCTTCTTTCTCACTATCACTCAATCATTCACACATTATCTAAAAATATATATTTATTGATCATTTAACACTAAAATATAAAAAGTTGGGTATTGTCTTAGTTTTTTAGCAGACTTGCTGGCACGTTTGAGGTGGCACTCAGGTTCTTCTTCCTCTTGTTCTTCTTCTTTGAATGAGTTGTTTCTAGATTGATTGACTCATTGGGTTCATCTCCCAAGTTTGTCAACATAAAATCACTGTTTTTTTTCTTTCTAATTTAAAGCATTCTTTGTTCAAATTGCCATCTTGGTAATCCCCAAACATTTCATCTTTCTTCTCCCTTGTTTGGGAGCTGAGCTTCATCTTCTCTGGATTTGCAGGTATGTCTCAGCTCTTGGTTACTTGTTTTTAAAGTTTGAAATTTTATTGCTAGGGTTGTGATATCAAAAGTTGAGATTTTTATTGATAGGATTGTGAGAATTAGATCAAAAAGTGAGATTTTTATCACAAACAGTTGAGAGATGGGGCTTTGTTGTAGCAAAGATAGGGGTTCTAAATCAAATGAATATGCATACCAAAGACCAGCAGCAGCTCAACATGCAACCAAGCCATCACCACCACCTCCCTCTGAAACCAAATATGCTCCTCCATCCCCTATGAAGCCCTCTGCTGCCAATCCATCACCACCCAAACCCCAAATTCATGGTGACACTATCCTTGGTAAACCCTTTGTGGATGTAGAAAGTTTTTATACTCTTGGCAAGGAGCTCGGCCGAGGCCAATTCGGTGTTACTTATCTTTGTACTGAGAATGCCACTGGACTCTCTTATGCTTGCAAGTCGATCTCGAAACGCAAGCTTACCAGTAAGAGTGACAGAGAGGATATCAAGAAAGAGATTCAGATCATGCAGCATTTGACTGGCCAAACAAATATTGTCGAGTTCAAAGGAGCTTATGAGGACAAGTACTCTGTGCATCTTGTAATGGAGCTTTTTGTGCCGGTGGGGAATTGTTCGATAGGATTATCGCTAAAGGGCATTACTCGGAGAGGGCTGCAGCGACAATATGTCGCGCAATTGTCAATGTGGTGCATATTTGTCATTTCATGGGAGTTATGCATCGGGACCTCAAGCCGGAGAATTTCTTGCTTGCAACAAAGGATGAAGGAGCGATGCTCAAGGCCACAGATTTTGGGCTATCAGTATTCATCGAGGATGGTGAGTTTTCTTTGTTCATGTTTTTTGAATCACAAATTCAGGTTGGAAACTACTTCTTCAAAATTATTTTGTTTGTAATGAGAGGTGAAAATTCACATGATAGATAGCTCTGCTTTATCTTAAGGTAAACTTAGATAAGATTGTCTATGCAATCTAATTCTTACCATATAAATACTAGATTTGCTGACTCAAATGATTGTCTCTTTCAAGCGCTAGCAAAGTTTGCATTTGTTAATGGACCATACCTTAGAGATGATTGTCATTCAATGCTCCAAAAGCAATGCAAAGGTATTCAGCAGATTGTTCGCTAATCCATATATGTATGGACCGGGAAATTTATAACAAACATTTCATTGTTACAGGCACGGTGGTTGCCATGAATCTTGCACTTTTATTATTACAACTAAAAGTTGATGAGCACACGTTATACCATAGTGACATTATTTGGATGGTAGGCCTCTTTTAATAATGCAGAGTTGAGAAATAAATGAGTAAGAATTCAAGTTTTAAAAATGTGGCCTAACGGTTGTCCTTGAGAATGGATTTTATTACAAGTTGTTTGGCATCAAATATGCCAGAATGTTATTGTACATCATGCTCCATCATATACTTTGGCCATCTAAATATGTTTCTTATTTATGTGATATTTGATGCTTCGATTACAATATCTCTTCACCTTTAGTCACGTCTTTCATTGTCATGCCATGCTCTTAATCTAGGGGATTTATTATGTATTACAATCCAAGAAACTAAAATGCACCATTTTGTCGTGACAGAATGATCCAAGTTTACAGTGTTCCAATTTGTTATCGGTTATGCTTCTTGAGCTGTGATTATTTAGTTCTGGAGATGCAATTTTCTCTCTCATGAATGCATTTGTTGCAGGAAAAGTCTATAGGGATATGGTCGGGAGTGCATATTATGTTGCTCCCGAAGTTCTAAGGCGAAATTATGGGGAAAGAAATAGATATTTGGAGTGCTGGTGTTATTTTATACATTCTTCTTAGTGGTGTCCCTCCTTTCTGGGCTGGTAGGTTAATTATTTATCATAGATTGTTTTATCGGTTTGGTTATCAGAGTTCTATAAATTTATGAGTTGGCATTGCTGGCTTTAGAGTCGGAGAAAGGAATATTTGATGCTATATTGCAAGGGCATATTGACTTTGATAGTACACCATGGCCATCTATATCGAAAAGTGCTAAAGATCTGGTCAGACGGATGCTTACTCAGGACCCAAAGAAACGTATCACTTCTGCGGAAGTTCTTGGTCTGTTCATAATCTATCTGATTTTCCGGGTAAAACATCATTTAGTTAATGTGACATTGTAACTTGTTTATATAGAACATCCGTGGATTAGAGAAGATGGAGATGCACCTGATAAACCGATCGACAGTGCCGTTCTTTCAAGGATGAAGCAATTCAGAGCAATGAACAAACTGAAGAAGCTGGCCCTGAAGGTCAGTTCTTAAAGGATGCTTTGCTTTTGGAACTAGTTTGGAAATACTGAAAATTTGTTTTACTTGTTGTAGGTTATAGCAGAAAATCTTTCGGAAGAAGAGATAAAAGGTTTGAAACAGATGTTTACAAATATGGACACCGACAAGAGCGGGACGATCACACTACGAAGAATTGAAAACAGGATTGGCCCGACTCGGCTCGAAGCTCTCTGAGGCGGAAGTAAAGCAGCTCATGGATGCTGTGAGATGAATCATTTGTACAATAGTAAATATCGTCTTTCTTCCATATATTATTCGATCTTGTATTCTGATTATTTCTGTGTGGCTCTCTCCTAGGCTGATGTGGATGGGAACGGGACTATTGATTACATTGAATTCATTACAGCGACAATGCACAGGCACAAGCTCGAAAGAGATGAACATATATACAATGCATTCCAATATTTCGACAAGGATAACAGCGGGTGAGTGTTTGTGTCATCAGTTCGACCTTTTGCCTCTAGTAGTTCCCCTGGTAAGAAGCGCGTAAATATTCTTTTTTGTCATGCAGTTATATCACGAGAGAGGAATTGCAATCGGCTATGGAGGAGCATGGAATGGGTGATGCTGGCACAATCAAGGAAATTATATCAGAGGTCGACACTGATAATGTAAGTTGATACTTCCTTTCAAATACCCAAACCAATGTACGCAAGAGATGATGCTCACCCGCTACGTTCTTTGCTGCAGGATGGAAGGATAAATTATGAGGAGTTTTGTGCAATGATGAAGAGTGGAGTTCAGCAGAAAAACGTTGAGGTTTTATGAGCTCTTTGTTGGTAAATAAAGCTTCCATTGTTCTGGTTTTCACCTTTCTCAATGTGTGGGCATGCTTGTATCTGGCTTCTGCTTTTATCTTATTTTTGTTTCTTTGGTCGCAAGAACATTAGAATTGACGTGGAGGGAGAGTGAATGGTTTTAATTAGTAACTATGAGATTATCAGATGAATGTATAATTTTATTTTGTTTTTATAAAATAAAGAAAAGCTTGGGAGTATTTCAGTTTATGTGCTCAGATTCATATAGGTACCATTCACAATTCTAATATTTTCTATCTAATTATAACCTGGAGACAATGATGAAATGCATGGTCATTCTATGAGAAGCAAATTAAGGTAACAATTACTTTAAATCCCGACATAACTTGCATGAGAAAAAATGGAGATAAAAGACAACCAAATGTAACATAGCTCAGCCAAGATGCACATAGAACATGAACTTCATACTTAGACTGAATATTTAGACTAAAGCTCAGATTGCATATGTAATTTTGATTCCCCTTAGAAACCGTGTATCTTGATGTTATCCTTCTTCACAATGCCAGCCTGACCGACAAAAGAAAAGACCAAACATGAGTTAATAGGGCACAAAAAAAAAAAATAGAAATAAAAATAAAAAGAGAAGAAATAATGAGCAGATGGCTAATGGTCTGAGTGACTTGTTAAGCACCTGAACTAGAAAAGTAGCAACATTCTTCCGCTGATCACCTTGGAGTTGAATGACCTGTGCAAGAGAATTAACTTGTCAATGACCGGCTTATATTATCTTATATAATCATGCATGCACAACTTCTAATCAGCCTATATTATCATGTATAATCGTGTAAACAAAGTATGGGTAGAATACAAAAATGACAAATAAGCATTTTACCTGACCCAACTCTGGATCCTCAACAACAGTACCATTGCAGCAAAATTCTTTCTTGAGGTCCTTAAGGATCTTAGTGTAGCTGAACTCTTTCTTCAGCCCCTGCACAGTAGTCAGGCTCTTTCTCCCGTTTCTCTGTTGTGTGCGTACATGTACATACTCCTTTGTCCCGGCACCAGCACTAGAGTTCTCAGCATTCGCCTCTGCGAAAGGATCTATCCGAATGTCCAAGATAGGACAATGAGAGTGATTCTTTAGATTTGATTCAATGAAAATCAAACTAAATATTTACTGGTAAAGTATGCTAAAACTTCATGTCAGGTGATCTTTAATGTTATCAAAGAGAAATCATTTCTACATGCTGGTGGAACAGTAAAACGTGAATTGTGAGTTACAGGTTATATTAGTGAAACCAAAACCATTTGATTCATAAATTTGTCCAATAACATTAGTGGAATTGGAATAACTGCATGAATCACCTAGTGTAACTTCAATCTAAAATAAGTGATGGGTTTTAATGACTATACAAGATAACATATCACAAACAACACACTCCGACTTTCACAAATCACAACAGTTTCCTTAGGAAAGTATCAGGGACAAGTTGATATAAGACATAAACACCACATACATGTACAAACTATAAAGATATTTTGGAAAGCAAGAAATATTAATGCCACTAGTTCATGCTATAGTCTCTGAAATAACCAGGGAGGGGAGAATGTGAGAAAAATAGAGAGAAAGAGAGAGAGATGAAAATAGCAAACCAAACATTATAAAGAAAAGAATGTCACATATAACACATACCAAAGCTAGTGGGAATCTGGATGTCAAGATCAGACATGAACCTTAGCTGTTGAAATGGAGAATCTAGAATATGCTAGGTTTTTTTCTTCTGTTCTCTTAGGCAACAAGCTCAAAACTGCAAAATCAATAGTAAGCCATTAGTTTTCCATGGACAACCACACATCAAAATCAAGCATGCATGTCTAATCCACATAATACAGTTCCTTGGGCGCCAAAAAATAAAGACATTTAATAACGCCACAATTTCTTGAGTAAGACACAGAACCACAGCATGATTGTAAGCCTCAGAGCCACCAAACTCTAAGAAACACATGGTTCATACACTAAAATCAATTACTTGGAAACAAATATGAACACAACCAACATCAGTTCACCCAAAAATTTTCAGAGAAAAAAAAGATAAAGAGAGAAATAGGCCCATAGATTAAATTTCTATGTCCAAATATGGGATTTTGATGAGAGTACGTAATCTTCAACATGCTAAAAGATTAATAAGCAATCACCATAAACCACTACCAAGTTCCAACAGGAAGACACATAGTGACACATGTAGAGATGACAGGAAAATTGCACAAAAAAAAAAAAAAAAAACTATGCATACAGGAATCTAATCAAGTGATCTGCTTCAAACAAGAAAGAGCAGAAGTATTTACATTGATATGGATCAAGAATCCTTCACAACCAGAAGGATTATATGCAAATGAAGGAGAAATGGACCAACTAACTTACTCCCAAAGGTCAAACACAAGTATGAACAATGATCGGTACTACTTATTCTTTAATAATATGGCCGTAGCATATAAATAAGATAAAAACACATGTAACATCCTAAAACCAACGATGAGCACAAGAACTAGGAAGATGAAGCAACATAAATATGAAGCCCTTTAGTAAAAAGAATATCTCTTAATTCAATAATACTACTTAAAACAACCAAAATCAATAAACGAAAAGAAAGACCATACACCAATGATAACTGAATAAACATGGAAGGCAAGCTGAACCAAACCAAATAAAAGTTCTTGATGACAAAAGATTATTTCTTCCCAAAAATAAACAGAAGCCAAACATAAAAAAAATACAAATCAGCATAACAAAATCAAGAAATCAACAGCAGATTTCCACAAACAGAATCAAGAAATCAAAATACCAAGTCCACAGATATTAATGACCAACACCAAGAAATCAATATACCAAGTCGTAAGATATTCAGAAACAAGATCAAGAAATCAAAAACCCTAAGCGAGTAGATATTCACGCATCAAGAAATCAATATACTAAATCATAACAGCATCAAGAAACCAAAATACCAAGGCAGCACATATTCACAAACAACATCAACAAATCAAGCACGAGGAAAGGCCATAGATGCCTACCAAAAAAAAAAAACCATCTTTTCGAAAAGGAAACTATATCCGAAGACCGAGATCCCCAAAACCAAAAACCGAGCCAGGTCGCGAACAACAAATCAAATATGATCACCCTCCTGGGCCAAGATCCACAAGAAATCGGAAATAAGGCCATTCAATCAATGACAAAAAGAAGCGAATTCACATAAAAAGCCAACTTTTACACCGTCCGCCGGGGGGTAACTAAATAAAACCCTAAAAATTACAAAGAAATCAAACCAAATCGAATCAGTCTGGCCAAAAACACAGGTAGCAACATCAAAATCATCACCGATCTCTCACAAATCAAAGCTAAAAGATCTGAAAAAAAAATAGAGAAATCAACGAAGAAGCACCTTCCTCGAAGCCTTGAAGGATTTGGGGACGACACAAAGATGGCAAGCACGAGTTCCGATTACTTCTATTTATAACCTCGAAAATCACTTTAACGGGTCTGAGATCCGGTTTAGATTCGGCCGCTTATCGGATCTTAAATGAAACCCTATTAAAATTACTGGATCCCCTAATAAATTTTAAGATATTAAAATATTTTCAATTTCATTTAATTTGTATATTTAATTAAATTTTTTTAAAGAAAATTTTCAATAACTAACACTATGCAAATAATCAATTTAATAAGATCATTCATCTTAAATAAATCTTACTTCATATAATTCAAAAGCACCACCATACAAAAAATATAATAATAATTAAATAATTAAAAACATTGTAATTATATATTTTATGATAAAATTTAAATTAACTACCCTCATCATAAAAAATTATTAATATTTCATTTATCTTTCGAATAAAAAATTAAGGGTATAAATTTAGCAAACCTAATCACGTAAATCACTCCACATCGTCATAAAAAGAAATATATTTTTTAATTGTATAATAATTAACACTTACTTTTTAGTTCAACAACCAACGAACAAAGTCTTAATGAGTTGATTCAAAAGATAACATGACAAATAATCCTATAATTTATATCACAAACATGGTAAAAAAAACACTTCAAAATAAACAATAATACCAAAAATCATGCAGATAATCAATCTTATTTTGGTAGAAAATCCTTACTTTACGCAGGCGAAAAAGATCACAACATAGGCAAGAATGTACACTACAATAATAGTATAATTTATAAAAGAAAAAAAAACAGAAAAGAAAGAAGAGAAAAGCAAAAACCCTTCAAAAATTACGAAATTTACAATTTGTTTTCAAACTTGTTACGTGAGGCATTTCAGAAGAACTCTTTACCAAAACCAAGCACAATTTCGGCATAACCTCAGGGATGATCCATCAGCATGTTGACCATTACCATTGAGGGTTGAGATGTGGTCAGATTCCGAAGGATATACTGAAGATTCCCTCCATGATGGAAGTATGCCAATTCCACCTGCAATGCCAACATCATTATCATCAAACATGGGGAAAAAATAGAGTAACGTCAAAGGTGATTTCAAAATTTTTCTTCAAGTTAATAATACAAAAATTTACCAGCCTCCCAAGAAATGATCATTTCTCAAGGTGTCATTTTCCAAATGATTTTTGAAGGTATGTGGCAGATAAAACATCACTTTGGGAATTCAATATTAATGCTATTCTTCTGTATTTCTATGTAGACAACCACAAGACAGTTGGAGTGACCTTAGAAAAGATGCAATCATCCTATTATAAAACAAGCATATTTCTCCATAGATATGTGGTGGCTTTGGAAAAGATGTCATCACCCTCTTTACTATTAGAAAGAAAGACCAAAGCAAACAGTTTAATGAGCATTTCATGCAAGTGAGAATGCCTCAGTTTGGTCAGATTTGCATGTGTCTCATTGGGATCAGTTGTAATTGTTAGATCAGAAGAGGAGAGATTATCTGAGCCTCAAAGCATACATCCATTAACCATAAGATAGGATTACATATAGGAAGAGAAGCAATACTTGTATAGTATAGTGTACAAGTATAGTATAGTATATGACTATGTATATACATCTAACACCCCCCTCAAACTCAAGTCGGATCATCATACGTCTTGAGTTTGGATAACATGAATGTATGCGATCACGTGTCAGTGCCTTGGTGAAGAAATCGGCAACTTGGACTTCGGTGGGTAGATAGTGTAGAGACACGGAGAATGGTCCGCGAACATGACGGCGAGTGAAATGAGCATCTACCCTAATGTGTTTCGTCGGCTCATGTTTGGCTGGGTCGGTAGCAATCTGAATAGCACTAGTGCATCCTTTGTGAAATGGAGTGGGAGCGGGAAACAATGACTCCAAAATCCTGAAGTAGGGAACGAAGCCATAGTATCTCTGAACGGTAGAAGCCAAAGCACGGACCTCGGCCTCGGCACTAGACTTAGCAACGGTCGCTTGTTTCTTGGTCTTCCAAACAATGAGAGAAGGCCCAAGAAAAACCACGGTAGCTTGATGGCGAGACACGATCATCGGGAGAGGCGGCCCGAGTAGCATCGAGTATACTGCGGTGAAGTGTGGATAGTCGAGAATAGAATAAACTACGGCATATAGTACCGCGAAGATAGCGTAGAACTCGGAGAAGATGAGCATAATGAGCAGAGGTAGGGGCTGCCCAAGCGGCGAGGATGTGAGCTGCATGAGAAATATCGGGGCGAGTAAGCTGTCAAATAGACAAGGCTACCAACCGAGATGTCGATAGCGGGAAGGGTCGAGATAAGGGAAGACTATCGAAGCTTCGTAGGCTGTAAATGTAACTCCATTGGAGTAACGGCGGTGCGAGTATCGGTCAAACCGGATCGAGCAAGAAGATCAAGAGTGTAATCTTGCTTGAGAGAGACGATAACCATCGGCATGAGAAGTGATCTCGATGCCCGGGAAGTAAGCGCGGTGACCCGAATCGATCATCAAAAAAGTGTCACATAGTTTACGCTTCACAAAAGTAATGTGAGCGAGAATCATCCCCGATAAGAATCATGTCATCCACATATAGAAGAAGGATGGTACGGCCTCGAGAAGAAGTATGAATAAACACTTTTTGGGTCATGAATGCTTGGCGGTGAATCCAGCGGCCGGCCTCGACTCTGATTTGAATCGCTCAAGCCGGGCCCGTGGAGCTGTTTGAGACCATAAAAGCCCGGCGTAGACGACAAGCGAGATCTGGAGGAACCTGAAGACTGGAGGAGGAGTCATGTAGACCTCCTCCCTTTAAATCTCCGTGAAGAAAAGCATTCTTCACATCAAGTTCTTGAAGGGACCATCCTCGAGCATTGCATGGCAATCAAGGTGCGAACGGTATGCATATGCGCTACCGGAGCGAAAGTCTCCTCATAATCACGGTCGTGTTCTTGCTTTGAAAACCACGAGCAACTAGACGCGCTTTATAGCGCTCAAGAGACCCATCGGAGCCGGGTTTTCACCCGGTAGATCTAACGACATGTGATGGGAGTAGCATGAGAAAGGGAGAGGAACTAGATCCCATGTGTGAGTACGAGATAAGGCATGAAGCTCCTCATCCATAGCGCGCCGCCACTCGGGCGGCGAGGCTTTCCCGGTAAGTTCTGGCTCATAAATAGGTGAGACACTGGTACTAGCAAAGGCGTATCGTTGAGGAGGATATAAAGAAGAACGATCGCGTAAAGAGTAAGAGTGAGAGGGTACCTCGGATGTGGAATCGGCGGGTGGGAGTAGCATGGGAACAAGCCGGTTGAGAGCGAGATGCGGCGGGTTCTCGGCGATGATAAGTGAAACGGACGGGTGGATGAGCGGGAGGTAGGAGGAAGAATCAAGAGATAAAGAAGGATCATCAAAAGTGACATCTCGAGATATACGAATACGACGTGTGACGGGATCATAACAACGATAGCTTTTATGTTCGAGACTATATCCTAAGAAAACACAAGGAATAGGCGAGCGGTAAGTTTTGTTCGCTCACGGGGTGAAAACAAGACAAAACACCGGCGGCCGAAGACACGAAGGTGATCATAGCGAGGTGGAGTGCCATATAGACATTCACCGGGACTACGATCTTTGAAGGTTAGAGGAGGGTGTAGGTTAATGAGATAAATAGCGGTATTAGCTGCGTCTGCCCAAAAATGAGGAGGAGCGAAGCACCGAGGAGTAGAGCTCGGGCCGTTTCCAAGATGTGACGATGTTTTCGCTCGGCGGCCCCACGTGAATGATGAGCTCCGGGACGGGATAATTGAGGCAAGGTGCCTTGGAAGTTAAGAAGGTACGAAAAGCTTGAGAAGTGTACTCACCACGAGAATCGGACCGAAAAGTCTTGATAGGAAAGCCGGGTGTGCACCATGGTAGTGAAAGAACGATAAATGGATAGTGGGCGGCTACGATGATGCATAAAATATAACAAGGTGAAACGAGTGTAGTCATCAATAAAAATAACATAATAACGATTTCCTCCTTTTGATACAAAGGGTGCGGGGCCCCAAACATCGAGTGAATAAGTTCAAAAGGGGCGTAGTTTTAGGCCCGACTTGACGGGTAAGGTAGGCTAGTGGCGCTTACCAAGCTTACATCCTAGACAAACTTCATTATTAAAAAGAAGTGACATCTCCTAAGATACCATGACTAAGTAGCGTAGACATACGAGAGGGACATAAATGACTAAGACGATGATGCCACGAGATGATAGGGGAGAATAGCGGTATTACGGTGAAATCCGGAGCGATGGAGGAAGGAAGTCGAAGAGAATCTAATGCATACACTCCTCTATGGCGCCGGCCGGTTCCAATCACGGTCCCCACTGCGATCCCGCACACGACACGAGGTACGGTCAAAAATAACTTGGCGGTCATAATCGGTGATCGGCTAGGGACATAAGATTGATAGAAAGGTGGGGAACATGAGAGACGGAAGGTACGGAAAAAGTACTAGATAGAAGATGACCGGTAGAAGAGACGGGGAGAAGTGTACGCGTCGGCAATCCGAACGTGAGTGATAAGAGAAGGAGAACGAGAATTATGAAGATGGGTAGTATCATGAGTCGTATGAAAAGAAGCACGAGAATCAAGAAGCCAAAGTGGCGGGGAACTACCGGAGCGAAGGAGTAACTGAGCGGGGCGTGCGTGACTAGAGGAAGAATCTCCTAGAGTAGTCTGCTGGCCCCGTCGAAACATCGCCAAAAGCTGGCGATCGGTAGGCGATATAGGAGTAGAAGAGGCTGAACGGTATGCATTGAGAATGTGGAGGCGTAGGAAGAAGAGGTGGAGTCACGTGAAGAAGAGGTAATACGCGGAAATCCATGTTGCTTCTTTTTCCTACGGTCGCGTTCAAGATGTCCCGAGAATGCCGCAATAGTGACAAGTCGGCGTCGTTTCGGCCAGGAGATAAGATCGAGAGGGAACGAGGAGAAGGTGGCCCGACTAGTAATAGTCGATGTCGGCGAAGATATAGAGACGGGCGAGAAGCGATGGGTGCGGTGCCACTCTCCGGAATAGAAGTCCGAAGGCGAGTCTCCTCGGCCACGAACAAAAGCAAATGCTTCGTCCAAAGTGTAGACGAGAGGGGGCGTGAAGGAGGCCGAGCTCGTGTGGGCTCGAACTCGGGGCGAAGACGCATGATAAACTCATACATGCGACGAGTCTCGTCATGAGAACGGCGACGGGCACACGACTCGGAACGAGGCCGAGAATCCGTGCGAGAATGAGTGGGGGCGTAGGAAGGAGTGAGAGCATCAATCGGCGCCAAGACCACGATCTGGCTTGTAAAAATGATCAGCGGTGTCGTCGCCTTGATGAAGACTACCAAGAGCCGATATAAGGTGTATAGTTGGGCCTTTTGGATCCGCAATAACGATGTTCCAAAGATTCCCACATGTCACGGCGGTGGGAAGATCGGCTATACGAGTGCGGATCTCAGCGTGTGTATCGGCAAATGATCATCTTGGCGGTGGAGTCATCGGCGGCCCATTTTTCGAGCTTCGTTCAAAAGCTGTAAGAATAGCGAGATGCTTCCAAGGAGTGTGGAGTGTCGAGAGGTTCTTTGGGCAAGCCCGGCGGATGCAGTACCGTCAACATGACGAAGAACACGGATACCATCTAGAATCCTTTTGTTGTGAGCCGCGAAGGAATATAGTTGGTGTCGTCAAGAATTATGTCGGAATGTTGGAGATTTACGTGACGGGATTCGGAAAGAATTCCACTAAGTCCATACACATCCATTTTTTTTTTTAATATAAATATATATATATATATATATATATATATATATATATATATATATATATATAATCGATTTGGAATCAAGATTCCGGTCGGAAAAATCATGCACATATATTCAAAAGAAACTTGGCCAAATTTCAAAGTTCTGGTAACTTGTGCCAATGTCATGTCCGTGGCACAAGTTCCAATGTTCGCCGGAGAGAGAGGCCGCCGGAGAGAGATGCAAGCGGGGGCCGGGGGTGCGGGGAAGAAAAGAAGCCGCCGGAAAGAGATGTGCCGGAGAGACGGGGAAGAAGAGAAGCCGCCGGGAGAGAGGAAGTCGGTGTAGGGGGGGCTGGAGGAGTGCCGAAGGGGAAGGAGAGAAGCCGCCGGGAGTGGGGGGGGGGGGTGCGGCCACGGTCTTTGGGTGTGGCCGGAGGGAAGAGGAGGGGAGGAGTGGCGCGTGGGGCCGGTGTGGCCGGGGAGTCGCGGGGGGTGGGAGCGGCGAGGGGCGGTGAGGGAGGGAGGGAGGGCCGAGGGAAAGGGGGGGACGGGCCGGGGAATGAGGGAGAGGAGGGCCGGTGAGCGGGAGGAAGAGCGGGAGAAGAGGTAGAGGAGGGCCGGTGAGGGGGAGGGTCGGTAAGGAGTTGCGGCCGGGGAGGAAAGTAAGGCGAGGGGAGGGCCGGGGAGGAAGGAGAAGCCGGCGTCCGGCGATGATCGGAGGATCGGCGTCCGGCGATGATCGGAGGATCGGCGTCAACTCTACGATACCATGTTAGATTAGAAGAGAAGAGATTATCGAGCCTCAAAGCATACATCCATTAACCATAAGATAGGATTACATATAGGAAGAGAAGCAATACTTGTATAGTATAGTATATGACTATGTATATACTATAGTATATGACTATGTATATACATCTAACGGTAATATCCGCGGGCAAGGAAAACAAAAAGGTATGAAATGTATAAAATTACTGTGTCAAAGCGAGCTGTACAAGTGGAAGCTTTTCCGGTGTCTCGACAACACCGGCATCTGATCGGAGTTGAATATCCTTAATATTGCTTGAGAAATCTGTCACCATCACTTCATTGTTGCCACGGCCGCCATATGAATTGAAGTTCCTTGGGACTTACACCATGCGAGGAGAAGATACTTTGCGGTTGGGTTGTCCTTTTAAATGCTCCCAGTGGTGAAATGCGATCGGTAGTAATGCTATCACCAAGGTGTAGTAAGCAATAGGCATCCTTGACACCATGGGAACTGTGTGTGGGGGGGGTGGGGGGAGGGTCATTTGTTTTTTTTTGTCAAGAAGAACGAAACCCCTAATGGGCCCGCTAAACTAAGGCGAGGGGCGTGCGCATGCCTCGGTTGCGGCTTTGTGGGACCGCGCACACATGGGCGCAGTACCACTCCACGGTTCGTGCTCACAATTCCCGGAGACATGCACCCTCCCCCGAGGATTCGAACTCTCGCCACTTGCGAAGCGTCCTCACGGAGGACCCAAATGCCAATTGACCCAAATGTGTTACCGTCAACATAAGCGGATCGAGGGTCCCAAGGGTAGAGAGTTGTTCTTTGGAGCGGAGCTAATTCCACGTTGGGTTGCCCTTTGTAATTGCTTCATAAGTGCTTTTGAACATTTTAGGTAACACATTTCGCTAAACAACCTCTACACCGAAGCGAAGCATGAAAAATATTAACATGGAGAATCAGTAGGTTTCGCTGTTTTTCAAATGTTGGATTGATTAGAGAGATGCTTTAGTAAAATAATAAACATAAGTCTTGTTCAAAAGGTATAGAGTTAAGAATGCAATGTTACGGCATCAATGGGAATATTTTTGCTCGTGGTTGCAAGAAAAAAGAAAGGATTGATTTTATTTAGATTCTCCAAGAAAAAGAAATCTATATTGCATGTGCAGAAGATTCGGAATCATGCAAGATATCAATGTGATTTCTAATTCCTAATATTTACCTCTGTGATTTCTTCATTAGATGGTCATATGTCCCTCAAGTAGACATCATTGCCATCCTTCCCAACCCCAATAGCATGAAACTGAAGCAAATGTTGTATCTGAGTATCACGTTTTTTCTTATCGACATAACAATAAAGATAAAGCAGGGGGAAATAATAATTTATTTAAAACAAATCAGCACTGCTTACCGTGCCAGCAAGAGCGTATGCTACCATAAGGGGAGGCGAAGCAATGTAGTTAGCTCTTGTCACTGGTTTCACACGACCCTCAAAATTCCTATTTCCAGATAGCACAGCAACCACGACAAGGTCTATGAAAATTACAAACAACATTAAAATGTAAAAAATCTTCAAGAGGTTCATTCTTAATGCACAACAACTCAAAAAGATCTATAGATCAATATAACATCAGTATTGAGCACACGATAATGCTACCATTTTCTGTAATTGCAGCAGTAACAGGCTCATCAAGCTCTCCACAGTTCCCAATACAAATAGTGCAGCCATATCCAACAATATGAAAGCCCAAGTGATTTAAGTACCTCTGCATGCCACTTTTAAGTGGAATCAATTAAACATAGTTAATTTCTTCAATATAGTACATGGTTTGTACAATCAGGAGATTGCCACCATTGTATTTTGTATGTGTTTATCCAGATAATATACCTCTTAGGCAAATATTTGGTAACAGCTCCAGAGCTGTCGGTTGTCAAACAAAAATAAAAGGAAAACTATACGATAGTAGAATGAACAAGTTCACAAAAAACAATTTTGTGTAGAGTGGTCGAGTGCATCACAAACCTCAAGGCCTAATTCAAATGCCTTCTTTGCAACCAAACCGACACCAAGCATGACACCAGGATTTGATGTATTGGTGCAACTTGTAATGGTCACTATGACGACACTACCGTATTTGAGCTCAGCGTTTCACCTTGAATCCAACCTTGTTATTAAGACAAACATGCCAATCTGCTTTCATATCTTTCAAAGGAACTCAGTCATCTGGCCTATTATTAATAAATGAAAGTCAACAGTTAAAAATTTATTAAAATTTAAAAAAAGATCCAAAGTCTAGCATCAGCAATGACAGGCAGCCAGGTTTTGAGGGATGTGAAAAGATGTCTAATACCTCTTTGAGCCAGAAACACGGCTCAACATCTGCAAGGTCCATCTCCAGATAAGATGAATATATTGTTTCCCTTGGAGGCAGAATGTTCAGACAAGTGACTTATGCACTCGAACTGTTAGTGGACCTTATTAAGAATACGTCAGATTACCTCATCATAATCAACAAACATCCTGGTCGCTCTCAAATAGGCCTCTACCATTGAAACCTACCAACAGAAAAGAATCTTAATGTTAATGGACCATGACAATCTCATCTTCAATATCGCCTCAAAATGTTACATAAAAGATTTCTTTTCGTATTGCTTCTTCTTCATAAAACTTTCAAGAACTTCCAGGAACTAACACTCACAGTTTAATTACTTTGTCCAATAAGTTTCAGAGATTGTAGAGTGACATGATCTACAGGGAAAAAACCCATCGTTGCACTGTACTCAGGTGACATGTTAGCTATAGCTGCCCTGTCTATCAATGGTAACTCACTGACTCCATGACCTGAAGACAGTGAAAGAAGATATTAAGCAGAAGTATAACAAATGTTGAAACTGACAGTTTTTCTATTCATCCAGAACATATATAAAACTAAGATCACCGTAGAATTCTACAAATTTGCCTACAATACCATGCTTCCTCAACATCTGAGTAATGGTCAAAACCAGGTCAGTTGCAGTGACACCGTCGAGTAATTTTCCAGACAACTTGAAGCCAACAACACCAGGCAAGAACATGCTCATATGCTGCCCAACGATAAAAATATTATTAGTAAATCAAAGACAACCATATAAGAAATATGAGTAGCATTTTCATAATGAAGATTTGAGGAGCAAACTAAGTTATCTAGATATTTGCGACAATAAATAAATAAATAAATAATAAGTAGCCTCATAGTTCACCAAACCAAGCATTGTGGCCTCGGCTTCTATTCCACCGACACCAGCCTGCTACTCCTAATCCATCAATCATAGTAGCGTGAGAGTCCGTTTCTACCACACTATCAGGGTACAGGATGCCTTTTGTGTTGCCAACCACCTGGTCAAGATATTCCAAATTAACCTGAAATTCATCACCTCCAGTATCATATAGTGTTCATGAAAGTCAGAATGATCAAGACATGAACCATACTCACTGACAATATATCAATGCAACCTAGAGAGAGAATTGAGAATTATCAATTTGTAGGGATGACTTCAAACAAACAAGTTACGTAGTGAACAATACCACAACCTGGAGGCACAATGAGCATATTATGAAAATCAGTAGATCCCCATTTAAGGAAAGCAATCTCTCTCTGCTCCTTTGTAATTCAAACTCCATATTTGCTTATAATGCATTTTCTGACCTTGCTATCAACCTGCGCTGAAAGGTCAATGACAAAAGTTTTTGGTATTGGTTGAATCATAAAGACAATGTGAAAGCATCAAAATAGGTTAATTTAAGACAACAAAATTTCACTTGGAAGAAAAAACAAATTTGCCTTTCGTATACAAGGTTGAGAAGGAGAAAGCATGGCACATTCAGAAGGTATACAGTACGGTTACCACAGGGTCAAAAGTGCCACATATTACTTTCCCTTGTCCCAATTGCCATGATAAATCACCATAAGAAGCAGACACTTGATTTCTTGAAAATAAACGTAAACACAATCAGTTTATGTAGATCGTAGCAAGGGGTTAACCTTATTGGGATCACTATTCAGTTCATGCATGGCATCACACATGGCAGCGAGGTCAACAATAGCAGGCCCACCAGCAAAATCCTAACCGGAGCAACATAGTGTCAGGGAGTAAGAAATCAGGGATAATAACTGGTCGAGACAGAGTTTTGCTTGCATTACCTCAAGAAGATCACGGGCAGGCTTGAAGGGGATCTCAACTTGCTTGACAGAAGAATTTTCCAAATCAAGAATTTTCTCCATATCATCCTTGGTGATCTGGAAGTTATCACAGTTCCTAATGGCCGACTCTAGTAGAATCTGGATAGAGCATGGAAGTAATAAATTAACACCATTTGCAAAAATAGGAATCAAGCGCAAAATGCTCTGCAAAAGCTATGTAAATTTTTTTCTTCGACATGTTGATCATATGACTGCATAGCATGAGAAACTTCATAGTAAATAAAGAGAAACCAAGAAATGCTACTTTCCAACAGCTAAAGCCAACATGTCAGTGATCTACTGATCTCTCAAACATAATGAGCAAAAAGTTTGTGGAAAAGTGAAAAATTTACCAACTCTTGGATCATTTAGAGCAGGAAAACTGAAGTATTACCCAAAATCAGTACCATCAGGAGGGGGAAGGCTAGTCAAGATGTCCTTATAAAGATGATCGCCAGCTGCAAACAACATATGGATGGAATCAAAGAAAATAAAAACTGTGAAAATAAAAACTCACAATCGATGAAAAAAATCCTCAGATTCACATAGTAAACAGTGTAATTAACTGAATAAGAGAGCATAACCCAAAACCTTATTCTCAAGTACAAACTTACCTTTAATGAATTAAATAATCATGGATTCTACACAGGAGCAAAAGGATTCCAGAACCAATACCTATAGAGAAGAACTCCCTCTCGACACATTGAAGCAAGGCCATGGAGCTCCTTATCCCAGTTCTCATTCCCCCAGGAGCCAAAAGCCCAGGAAACAAGGTGTTTCAATCCGGAGAAGGACGAAGAGGCAAAAGCACGAAAGCGAGCGCAAGCCAAAGATCTGGGTATCAGGGAAGAACCCAAGCAAAGCCGGAGAACGGAGAAGGGAGCCACTCTATACATGAGAGGCCCTTGGAGAAGCCCTGGCACCGCAACGCCGCCACTCGAGAACGATGGAGAAGAGTGCGGTGCGCGCTGAGTTTTGCTTCAAGAGTCGGGAGATGGAGATGGGCGGTTGGATTTGAAAGTCCGAACACGTGGCACGCATCAAGAACATCATCTATTCACGTCAGTGTTTGGTGCGATAAGGGTTTTTTCGGAACAAGACGTAGAGATTTATCAGTTTTTCTGCTTTAATAAGGAGATATATTATTTATTTAACAATTAGTTTTCTGTGATTAAAAATGTAAAAAAATTTAATTGCTAAAATATCCTCATGTTATATTACCGAAATACCCTTGAGTTGGCCATTTTGGCGGGCCCACGCCGCCCAACCCAATCGTTTCGTTTTCAATTCAACAAATTTTCCCGCCTTTGTTTTCCCTTAAATATCCCGTCCAAAGCCCCATATTTCACCATCTTTTGAAAAGGCCCCAAAAAGTTGAAATTTTTTAAAATCCCCCCCTCTCCCCTCCCTCGCGATGCCGGCGACGAACCGCCTTCTCCAGCCGGGCCCATCCAGCCTCGATGATCGTCTTCACCGGTTTCTCCGGCCTGGAGCCCTAGCCCGGCTACGGGACTCGAGGATCACCGCTAGGTCGCAGAGATCCGCCGCCGCCACTGGCCTCAAGTTCCACATGGACTACATCTTCCCTCTTTTGCCTCCTTCGTCCCCACCTCCACCACTAGACCAGATCGATCGTCCTCCATGCTTCGCCGTCAGAGTGTACGGCCCTCAATACCCTCAGCGAAAGAAGCTGGTTGCCTCTAAGTCTTTCTCCTTTCCCGCTCCATCTGAGGTGGATGATCAGGTCTTGGATTTCTTTGGCGGGGGTGATCTTGTTGCTGCTCATTGATTGTGCTGGTGGAATCCCTGATTATTTTGTTTTATTTTATGGGATTAAGACGGGGAGTTGATAAATCTGGATTTCATTTTTCATTTTTTTTCCTTGAATCTCTGCCTTCTTTGTAGATGGATTTCTGATTTAAGGTGTTTTTTTTTTTAATTTTTTTTATTTTTACCAATGAACTCTTCATGTACATCTTATTTAACTGGGGAAAAACACAATCTTTATCAAGTGGAAAGATGGCCTTTTTGTAATTCCATGTCTTCATCTATGAAGGTCTCCATTTTTTCCTTTTTTAAGCTGGTAATAACGGCATGCGGTGCTCTTTTGATTTCTGACCAGATTTGTCTAATTTTAGATGTATTTGAATTTTCAGTGAATGTTTGATTCATTATATTTTTAGAATCAGGAATTTCAACTGATTTTTTTTAATTCTAATTCATGTTAGAAATAATATGATGCTTTCTTTGAGAATTGTCAACCCTTCCATTTTGTTTATCCTGATGTACATTCAGTTGCCTTTGGAATGTTTGGTGATTCTCTAGCTAATCAATGATTTGGAGCTATTGTTCTTCTATGATCTTGATGACTTCAATGATTTGGATCAGCTAAATCTATTTGTTCATAGCATACTTGCCATTTTTATGTTCTTGATTGTATCAAAGCTTATAAACTTACTCCCGAGGTTTCTTGTCAATGATGTTTATTTGCAGCGTATGACTATTATGTCTGCTTCGGCGATTGCATTATTAGCTACAGGGTTTTCTGGAATCCATTGTTGACTTAAATAGTGAATGTATTGCAAATTTCTAACAAATGTTTTTGTGAAACACACTACACTGTGAAAGGCAACCCACTACTGCAATATCGTCATTATCAAATGCATTCTAGTTACTTCTGTCTTAGAAATTCAAACAATGAATCGGGCTGTTACTAGCTTGACTACTTCATAAAGGTTTATAAGCCTGTAAGTTTACTGCTTTATAAAGATATGGCCCTTTATTGGTTCCTTTTCTTGGATGATTACAATATGTATTTTGCCTTCTCATTGTGATAACCATTCTGTTAGATTTTTTATGAGAGCATCGAAGTTTTTCAGGTATATGCTGATCTAAGGTATTTTCTAGTCTGATGTTCTGTTTTGATGCTTTTATAACCTGCAGCAGTTATTTATTTGATCTGTATGTTGTTTCTTGTGTTTATTTGTCTTAGTAGTTGTTACTTCAGTTTTTCATTCTTCTATTTTTTTCCTTTTTCAATCAATTGAGATGTCTGCTTCTTCCAGCTTATAGCTTGTATCTTACTATTTTGAGGTTGTTAAAAATTTTGAATTGTCCTCAATGGATTGCCTTCATTTATTACCTTGCTATGTTTATGCTACCAATCATCTTTGTTCTCTCTTACATGACTTGAAGAACTCAAATTACATTACTAACCTGGTCAATTTTCTTTAATACTTGTCTTCAATTTAGCAATGTTTTTCTCATCCACTTTTAATAAGCATGTTCTGACCCATATCTCATGTTATGCATTTGATCTTGAGCACGCTGCACATGGTCTGGAGCTAATTGTAATTTTTTTATTCTGGCAGACCCACTTTATAATGGCAATTAGCTGTTTGTTGTTAAAAAGAGTGACTTGCAAACAGTGCATTTTACTTAACGTTGCTACTTTTGCATAGACACTTCCCAACTTCTTAGTTTCTCTCTCCACAGGGTTTTAGGTCTTCAAGGAGTACTAGTTGTATTTTATCTGTTCATTTAAAACTTATTTAGCTAATGATAATCAGGTTTAAGCAGTGAACGCTAAGCTTCTTTAATCTTTAGAACGGTAGATATTGTGTGAATACCAATGCTTATGTATTGCAATTTCCTGCAGACAAATAATGTTGAATGCTATTCTTTTTATTGTTTCAATAGCCATGCAAGTCTATGTTGGTGGAAATTTACACCTGGACTTTCTTGACGATACCAAAGTGTTATTGTATTTAGAAAAAAATAATTTCGCTTTAATTAAAACCAGGTTAATTGTTTTGGTTCGTCTGACATAGTGAATGCTTGGCTGAACTTCCTGAGGTTCTGCTTAAGCTTTTCAACCGCATGGTAAAACTGTTTTTGTTATTGGAATCATGCTTGTTAAGTTGCTGCTGGTGTTCTTGGATTGCTCTCACCTTTTTTTTTTGTCCATCAATGGTGATGACTCCAAGTACATTATCTTGATATTGAGGCAAGAAATCATGCAGCTGTAAATGATGCCTTCCCTCTTATATCTTGGGCAATTGTATGTGACCTAGTTAGCAGGGCAAGAATGATCTCCTGATGAAATACTTTACAATTCCCTTTCAATTATGCAGAAATACCTGTTTACTGATGTTGAGTATTGTGTCCTACTCTACTCTTTCCTGTACAATGTTCTGAAAATGATTGGTACTGTGCGATTGATGTACTTTTGCATGCTTATGAGTTTGTTGGGAGTTTGTGGTTGGCTAGTGTTGGATTTTACTCCTATTTGATCTCATGAGATTTTTGAATTTCCCATGAATGTGATTCATGAATCCTTTGTTTTGTAAGGATTTTGATTACAGTATCAGGTGACATCCTTGCTGATGTTTGTCCCTAGACTTCATCCATGGCCTGATGGCCACATGATGTGAGTTCCACTAGTTATGACCACTTGTGCAGCAACAATTAGAAAGTGCACATAACTACACTCATGGAATTTCATTTACAACTCCTAATTCTTATGTTGTTTCCGGTGAGGCCACGTGCATGCAGTGCCTGATCTTGTTACAGCCTCCGATGGCGTGGGATGTAATCATCAAGTATGATTTAAAAAAAAAATATATATATATATATATATATATATATATATATATGGACAAGCCATACTCTTGTTGTGCGTAAACTTTTCATGTAACTTTTTTTCAATTAATGATGATGTGACCACTTTATTTAATATTATTTAATTCTTTATTTAACAAATTTAAAAAAAATTGATTTCAATATATTATTAAGATGTTTTTCAAATCCTATGATATAAAGAACAATTGAATCTTGAAACCCATAAGAATATAAGTGTTTATTGAGAATATAATTGTTTATTAGGTTTGTTTTATATTTATGTACATTTTTTTTTTAATTTTATTGTTTATTTGTTAAAAACATACTATGGTAAAATTGTTATTTTCTTTCCTATTTTGATAAGATTCGTTGGTTCAACGGAAAAAGTCACGTGCAAATCACGTGGGATGTGAATGTGACCACTCCAGCCTCGTCGGCTCGGAGGAGTCACGGTTTTATTTCTGGCATTCTGCTAGGCCGGCGTGAGCCCTAAACCCTCGCCGTGCGACGATGGCCGCCGAATCGAAGACCAAATACGATCGCCAGCTCCGGTGCCCAGATCCTCTTCGACGTTCCTCTCTTTCTCTTTCAATTTCTTGTCTTCTCGATCATGGCAATTTGATGGTTTTCTTCTCTTTCTGAGAGGGTTTATAGTTTTAGGGTTTTGAGTTGCGGTAATGATGTTTCTTTCCCTGGTTAGGGTTGTTCCTTTTGCTAGAATGATGATACTGGTTTGGGAGATTTCTTTATTTAATCTGGGATTGGTGAGTTTGTGTGTGATGCGCTAGTGAAATGGTGAGGATAGAAATGATTTTATGCGCCATTGAAGTAATTTTCTTTATTTTCCAAGTCTATTTTATGCATCTTGATCATTGTTTGTCATAAATTCTTAGAACAATGACAATATTATTCCATTTGCTTTCTTGATGCCATGTTTGTCTCGGTGATTGTAATGGAATTCGTAGAACAATTTTCTTTCATTGTTTGTCATGTATATTTATGATTGTAATGGAATTCGTAGGATATGGGGTGAACAAGGCCAAGCTGCTCTTGAAAAGGCTAGCATATGTTTGCTCAATTGTGGTCCTACTGGGTCTGAGGCATTGAAAAATCTAGTGCTTGGGGGCATTGGCAGTATAACTGTTGTTGATGGATCGAAAGTTGAAGCATTTGATCTTGGAAACAATTTTATGTGTATGTCCTCGTCTTGCTATGGATTGTCAGGCTATCATGTTTTTGTTTACGTTTTTCATCTCTTCCTTGTGACCAGTGGATGAGGAAAGCCTTGGACAATCAAAAGCAAAATGTGTGTGCGCTTTTCTGCAAGAGCTCAATGATGCTGTAAAAGCCAAGTTTGTGGAGGAGTCTCCCGAGACCTTAATTGAGACAAAGCCTTCTTTTTTTTCCCAATTTACTCTGGTCATAGCGACCCAGGTATCCTTTGTCATTTTACTTGACAGTTGACAGCCTGTGTGCATTAACAGATTTTCCAAGTTTGAATTATGTGAACTTTTGATTGATATTCATTTTAGTTTGTTGAATTAGTTTTTTTTTTCTGAGATTTAGAAAGTATTTCCTTGAGCTCTTGATCTACATTATTTTCATGTTTTTCAGACTTAATAAATCACAGTGGAGTCATCTGACTGAACTCGTCTTATTTGCAGATACTGGAAAGCTATTTGCTAAAGCTGGATAAAATCTGTTGGCAAGAAAATGTCATGTTGGTAATAGCACGCTCGTATGGCCTTACTGGGCTGGTCAGAATCAGTATGAAGGTAATCTTCTGTTTATGGCCTCCCTTTATCCCTTTCCTGATGACATTATCCTGTCAATATCAAATGTGACAACAGATTGCACATTATTAAATGCATCATTTCTCATTGTCTTTTTGAAGGAGCATGTTGTCATTGAGTCAAAGCCTGACCACTTCCTGGATGATCTCCGGCTTCATAATCCATGGCCTGAACTCAAACAGTATGCTTTTCTTTTCCTTTTGTTTTTCCTTTTTCGAGTGAATTTGGATAATTCATCATGCTGCATTTTATCATAACATTATCATATCATATGTAGATTATCAAATTTGTACTATGATCATACCATTTGCTTACTGCTCATGCGCCCATATTCCTACAGGTTTGCCAATACCTTTGACTTGAATGTGAAAGACGCAGTTGTACACAAGCATATTCCTTACATAATCATTCTTATAAACATCGCAGAAGAGTGGGCTAATTCACATGGTGGGAATTTACCATCAACCAGACAAGAGAAAAGGGATTTTAAGGTAGTCTTGGGAAATTTTTTATTGCTCACTTCATTTATGGACTCTCTTCCTTAGACCTTTTATTATCTTTTAGGATCAAGTAAAAGCCCACATGCTTAATTTTGATGAAGAGAACTATAGAGAAGCTATGGATGCCTCATTCAAAGTTTCAGCACCTCGAGGAATCAGTATGTATTTTCTTTGCTGTAGAGTGTTTTTTGTAAATTGATTTGTGATGATACATAACAATTCAAGCATCTCTGTTAATCATACTAGTTATGATAAAAATGTTTTTCTTCTAAATTTCGGTAAATTTTTCTGTGGAAAATTAAGTTTCAGATTACTGTGCAATACTCTTGTTTTATTAATGCAGTTGTGAAGAAATTGATACTCGGGCTCAATTTCTTTCCAGGTGCATTTTAGATTTGCTGCCCTGGTTACCTTTTCTTGGGGTTATCTCATATAAACCTTGGTAATCAGATGTTCAAACCATAGATTGGTGTGCCAACTTTACTGCACTTGTATAGAATTCTATGTTATTTGAATTCCAAGCGCTTGCTCTTTTACATTTTGTAATTGGAGAATGGAACAAATGTTAACAATCTAACTGCTAAGTGAAAGGCTATTGTGCACTGGATCATCTCATCTTCTCGCCAAACCTTATATAATGTCCACCCATACCCATTGACTTGAGCTGTAGACATCATGTGCTCTGATAAAATTAATTCATGTTTGGATGATTGAGTGTGAGTGTTGGTAAACCTCTGCAAAGTGAGCCTTCACTGGGGAGATAGCAACCTCTTCAACTCAACTACAACTACAACTACTATTACCTGTGTTCAATTACAAGTGATAACATACACTATACATACAAGATTGGAGGTATTTTATTATGGGAAGTGAAGATATTCAGTAAAAACTGTGTCAGAAATTTAATTATTTTATGCATCTCAGAGAATTGTTGGACATTCGATGACAACTTCCACAATGTAATTGGGCATTGATTTCATCTTACAGCAGAATGTTCATAGGCAAATTTGATGCTTATTCATTGTATTATTTTTTTTCCTTATCTCAGGTTCTCATATTCAACAGATAATTAATGACAGTGCTGCTGAAGTTGGTTCAACATCGCCTGATTTCTGGGTTCTTGTGGCAGCTTTGAAGGTCCATGTTCTTCTTTTACGTGGATATGAATTTTTCCATATATTTCTGTTGGTTTAGCTGTTTGTCAAAGGGCTACCCTTTTCACAACTAAGTGCCCTCAGTGAGGATTCAAAGATTGCCTGGTTGTGAGTCCAGGCCTTGAAGTACAATTTGCATATATAAACTAGCTGCTTTTATGTTTTGCAAGGGTGATAGTGATTGACAATGAATGACTGGCAGAGAAAATTAATTTAATATCCATAAAAAGTTAAAAGTCTAAGAAATAATTTTCTTCCTTCTGCATAACTGAGTCATGACGTAGTAAGATTCTGTAGTAACATCTCCAGCTTTCAAGCAGCAGGACTAGTGTTGAAATCCGGTGGCAACTGCTGTCTCCGACGATTAATCTAAGCATGTAGGTTCTTTGGAGGATAGGTGATCGATATTTTGACAAGTAATGATAATGCACCTATGTGGCAATATTACTTTTAAGTTTCTTGCCAAATAAAAAGTTTCAAGTTCCTTTTAATTTGGTTTTTTTGACCCTGATTATTGAGTTCACTGTTCATGTCACACCAATGAGAATGCATTCTACTTTCCTCGTGCCTGCATCTGTTATCATCTTGCCTTAAACTATATTTGTCTTTAGCATGTTTTGCCTGCAAGTGCTTACCTGTGAATTTTAAGCACTTGGTAACCAAGTGGTATTCATTTGGTCAACAAAGTTTACCCAATTTGGTGATACACAACATAAGCTTTTTTGTTTTTTAATTGTTTTTTTTTTCTTTTCAGGAATTTATTGAAAACGAAGGTGATGGAGAGCCCCCTCTTGAAGGATCAATACCAGACATGACATCCTTAACTGAGTGAGTTACTAGATTTAAGCCTAAAGGTGACAATTTAGAAAAATAGGAATGTAGAGACATAATGGGGTGGGGTAGTGTTATAACTTGCATCCAGCACTAATGCATGTGTTTGAAAGTAACCACTAAATAAGCACATGATGATCAATTTGTCTAATGCTTTCTTGTATTTCCATTATGATCTGTAGTTGTGTTTCAGGTATTATATCAACTTGCAGAAGATCTATCAAGCAAAGGCAGAGTCAGATTGCCTTGCAATGGAACATCGTGTGAGGAGTATATTGAAGAGAATTGGTAGAGATTCTGAATCCATTTCAAAAGCATACATCAAAAATTTCTGTAAAAATGCAAGAAAGCTCTATGTAAGTTGGTTATGCCCAAGAATAAATTGCAATTGGGTTTCCTATATTTTCGCTGGACTTGAGCAGCAAATCATTATGTAAATACTGCTTTTGCATACCGTCTATCCGCATCTGCATTGTCCGGTATAGTATTCCATGTCCCCAAGTTATCTGATAAAGTGAATAAGAAACTGCTCGTAATTGACACAATTCTGTTTTTATTCTGAGGCATACCTTATTATTCTCTGTAGTAATACATATGCGAAAATTTTCTTTTTGATGTGTTTGACTTGCAGGTCTGTAGATATCGCCGACTCGAGGATGAGTACAACTCCCTTATTCTTCCAGAACTCCAGAAATATTTGACAGATGAGGATTACAGGTTATCCCCTTATCTCAGGCACTTATAGCAAATATGTTGAACATTAATAAGGTGGTTTTGGATGCACTAGAAATATATTATAGGAACACAGAAAACCTCAATGTTAGAGAAGATGGAGAAAGGAGAGGCTGGGGACATATCTATACTGTCTTAACTTTAAATTGGTTATCCCAGTCTAACGTTATGGAAATTATGAACTTTATGAATTTCTGATTGAGAATTTGTGGGAGTATCAATCTTTTCTGAATTTTGGAAGGGACCAATGGACATATTTTCTTCTTTACCATGCCTATAAGATTCTCAGTGGACTTTTATCTTTTCTTCTGGACACTTAAGTTCTCAGGGGATTATGACATGTGCCACGCTGCTAAGTGACCACTCTGTAACCCACTGCAAGAACAAATTGGCTGATTTAGTTTTTTATAGTAGTTTTCTTTTGGTGTTTTAGTTTTGCAGTAGGCTTCTATATACTTCTTCGAGCTGTGGATCGGTTTGCTGCCAATTACAACAGATTTCCCGGAATGTTTGATGGGTACACAAATTTCTACTATTTTATTTGTGTCATGTATTATATGTTCACATTTAGAGTTGCTGAACTATGTCTATGCTAAAATTGAATAGTGACATGGATGAAGATATATCATGGTTAAAGACGATAGCTGTTGGCATGTTGAATGACTTGGGCTTCCATGGGTCAGCAATCATACCAGAGGACCTCATTAATGAAATGTGCAGATTTGGTGGTGCAGAGCTTCATGCAGTGGCTGCACTCATTGGAGGAATCGCTTCTCAAGAAGTAATCAAGGTTTGGAAAATCTCTAGCATCTCATAATCTATCATGACACAGAAAAACCACTCATTTGTTTTATTTTGGACCTCTCAGCTCGTCACCAAACAATTTGTGCCATTGACTGGGACCTTCATATTCAATGGGATTGATCAGAAGTCTCAAGTATTACCATTTTGAAATCATCTTCAAGGATTCGGTAATTTCTTAACCTTCATCAGAAAACAGAGTTGATTTACTGATTCACACTCTTATGTATAACGCACAATGTGTATTTGAGTGTGGTATAACCACTTTTATGCTGCCCTCTGAAACATAATCAGAGGAACTCAAGAAATCTTTTAGAAGCTGAGTGCGGTATTGGAGTCCGTTGAGTTGGTGAACTGAGAAGTTATACAGGGAAAATTATGGTTTTCTGTCCAAAGTAAATTGTGATGATCATGAAACTGGAAGGTGTAAGTCGAACATCATAGTTTATATTTCGTCAGGGAGTTGTTTTTCAAAATGTTAGTATAATTCTTTTAGAAGCTGAGTGTGGTATCGGAGTCTGTTGAGTTGATGAACTGAGAAGTTATACCGGGAAAATTATGGTCTTTGGTCCAAAGTAATTGTGATAACCGTGAAACTGGAAGGTATAAGTCGAAAACCAAAGCTTATGCTTCATCAGGGAAGTTGTTTCTCAAACATGAAGGGTTGCCAAAAATGTGAAAGTGAGTTGCTTGAGTTTGCATGATGAATTTAATTTAGTATGGATTTCCGCCGCATGTATACCCTTAAAGAACAAGAGATTGTGAATATACGTTAGAAGCAACTGTAACATGTATACTCCAGAAAAGTAAATAATAATGAGCATCAATTGTGAATTTATTCTTGCCAGTATAAGTAATTGATTTTCTCTAGTTCATTTTCGTAATTAATATTGAATAAGTAAAATATTCCAAAAATCTTGATCCTAATGAAAAGTAGATTCTCTTCATCCTCGGATACATGTGAGGGATGGAAACGCTAATGATAGCTTTCCCTCGGTGAAATTTTCTGGTATTTCCCAACTCCAACATCTGAAATGAACTTTAACAAGGAGAGAAAAGAAAAAGAAGAACAAAAAACTTGAAGTCATACATCCAAAACGGTCTGTAACTATGGAAATCAGAGATTAACTTAAATATTCTCTTCTATAAATTTCCTGACGATGCTACTGGGCCAAAAATACAGGCATTTTGACAAATTTGAGGTAAAAAGGGGGATTCGTATGTTACGAGTGCCACAAAAAGCTGAAGAAGATGTGCAATGAAACACCCTGCAATATCAACTCCTGGATTATTCATGTGAGGGTACTTGTGGGGAAAAAAGCTCAAAAATAGAATTTGACAAATTGCTAGAGAAAATGCCTCAACATAAAACAAAACAAGTTGCAATTCGGAGTTTAAATAGACCTCATTACAAAATAGTGCTTGGCAGAGGCGGTGATTTCTTGCCAGGGTTGTAGACGCTATAATCACCAAACTCTCGTCTTCCACTGTCAATAGAGAGCAACGATCAAGTATCAAAGTTAAGACTGTGTGTGTGTGTAAAAATGGTGGAACAGCATCCATGCTTAAGCAACAACTTACCTATGCATTACATCCCATCCAGCAGGTAAAAAACGAGGGTTAATAGCTTCCACAAATACTTGTCGCCACCTTTGGCAAAAATTCCTAATTCCTTCTTCTCCATGATTGTTCAGTAAATACTCGACAACTTGTTTCCCATGAGGTCCGTGTCCCAGCAAGGATATCATCTTGGCACGGTTGGAGGTGACAACTTGACCAGCCTGCTCTGATGGATCCTCATTTAGGTTATCAGTAGTTGAAATGCAACCCTTCCCTTGATCAGGTGTCTCACTATTGGCATTCTGTTCGTTGTCATCAGTAAGAAAATTATCTTCCAATTGAACATTTACATCCACAGATGCATCTTGCCATTTGGTGGTTTCATATGTCATTGTTCCTCGTGATACTTCAAGTTTATTGCTTATTTCACCATTATCTTGATTTTTCACCAAAGTAATATATGGATTATCCTTAGCAGCGACATCAATATCATGATGCCTAAAAGATAGCCCGCGTTTCTTTTCAAGCCGTCTTCTCTCGTGAGGACTCATACCGACAAGCAATGCTCTTTCGAGATCTTCCTGAGCTATATCCCTTCCTCCAAAGTATGCCTTTACAATCTGTACCAATATAAACATATCATAGTCAAATTAAACATGTGCACTAAACCTCGCACTTTGCATTTGCAAGCCATAAAGATGCATGTGGCAAAACACTCCATTGGATAACAGTGATGCTTTTATCATAATAACGGGCATGGCATACATTAACGCTGTATTCTTTTTCTTTTGTTTACCTGGGTTAGTTCATCATGTCTTTTCAAGGGCATACTGGAACCATGGCGTAGCAGAGCCATTGCCGCAGTGCGTAACTGCAAAGGAGAAACACCAGTTTCATTCTCTGTGTCTTCAGATTTGGCAACTGCATTTATCATATTTTCTCTAGATTCAACAATTTTTTGGACAAAAAGAGGGATCCCAAACTCCGCTGCTATCTTCCTCTTATACTTCTCTGCAGCTGAATGAGCAACTTCATGGCAATCCACACAAAGAAGTACAATATCATGTGAACGGTGGCTTTTCAGGTGCTCTGGAAAGTGCATTCTGTAGCATGATGGTATTATCCTGTAACGCAAATAGTGACTTTTTTCACCACAGCTAGCGCATATATTCTTCTTACTCTGTATATAGAAGTCATTGTCCTCATCTTCTGGACGCCCTTTGGGTTCAAAAAGGAGCATTATTGCTGGAGGATCATCTTCAACAATTTTTGCAAGATTTCGCCGAAGATACCTGCGTTATGGCAACCAATATTTACAACATGGGAAAGCAAATAACAATGGTTCATCCACTGTAATGCAAAATTGAACTTTATCAGAGGATTTGTGGTCCTCATGTACAACCTTTCAACTTTGTGAAGAATGTCATATCGGAATAAAATTGCTATAACACAAGCCAAAAAAGGACATTTCTATATGGGTTAGAGTATTCCAACCCATTTCACTGGCAGGGTAGATGATGAGTATTCATGCTATTAGATATCTATATGGAAGTCAGAGAGCATCCACAATAAATGAGCGGTAGGCTTAAGTCACACATGAGCATTTTGTAGATTCTGATGAATGAAAACTAAAGGTTAAGTATCTTTTCCATCTGGACTCAAAACGGCACATTTGTTCAAACAGAAGGAAAAAAAATTCTACTTAATTAATGAAGAATTGACCTACATGAGATCACAAATATGCTCACCACTCAAGTTTTCTGCGATCACAGAAGCAGAGTAGTCGGCCATCATTTGCGTAAATCCTACAATTATGATAAACAGGAGATTTGCATGAGAATTTCTGAACGAAGAGTTCCCGAGAGGCTTTCTTCGCAACTGACGCTGTAGAATTTCCTCCATTTTGCTTCAAGAATAAAGTATCAGGCTGCCTTAAATTGAGCTCAGATAAAAGAGAATAGTTATATATTGATAGCGGGCAGCAACCAGAGGCGTCAAGATGCTTTCGCAGGTATCTTCTGAGAATATCATCAATATTGTTTTTCACCTCCTGAAGTAGACAGCACAGTTCAGCCATATGGGTAATGACAACAGGCGATGGAGATGGAAGGGAAGGATAATTATTTGAAGAGCAATAACTCATATCAGCTTCCACTACAATGTCATGAATCTCTTTTGCATTCTTCGGAGCTTTTGTGGCAATAGATACTACAGCCTGATCTGACATGACATATCGTAAACTTTCATCATGGATGCGAGCCTGAAATGAAATAAAGTATTATGTGGTAACTAACCAATTGACAGTGCTATAACTGACTCCTAAAAAATAACAAGAATATAAACATATTATTTGAACTAAATATATTAGTGACCAACCACATCAAATGTGTCTCACTGATTAAGTTTAAGAATTGGATCCACAAGAAAAATTTAAGAATTTGCAAGTTATATATTAGATCAAACAAACCATTATATCCCTCCAAGCGCACAATTTCCATATTCGATCCTGTAATGAAGAGAAATAGAATGCGAATTAACAATAGTATAATGAACTGTGTTCTCTTCTATAAGTGCCTATGTCATTTCTATATAGTAGAAACAAAGGAGAGTTGAGAAAAGGTACCTTAGCTTCAAGACAGTTCTCAGAAGCGCTTCCCTGGAAGTTACGTGTGTATATAGACGCGGCAGCAAAAGCTCCGGGAGAAGACTCACGCTCTTTTGTATAAAGTTGCATGCACACCATATTTGATCGGCGGCTGGCCTCCAAGAAAAAATTGAATTTGTCATCGGAAGAAGCTGAAATGTCTGGTCAGATTGTAAGTTTTGGATCATGAACATGTATGTGAAAAGTTTATAATGAAGAACCAGTATAACAGTAGTTCAGTTGTTCATTAGATATCAATTGGCTAAACCATACTAGCTCAAATGTATAAGGCCAACTCAATCCTGATATGCAATTTTTCAGAGGCCAAGTGTTTCTTTTAAGATGGTACATCTGAAGGTAAGATCAATAAGATATTTTTGAGCCAGAAACGTTGCAGCCTCACATTCTATAGATAAAAGACAGTTGGTCAGTTATACAACATTTCCCTTATTCATCAAATCCGATACCTATATTCAATCCAAAGACCCTAGAGGCACTCATTCTTCCTAATTGATCATTTTAAAATTGGATCACTAGACTCACTAGCCAGTTATTCTATCTGAAGAGTTTGATGAAAAGAACAAAAGCAGCTGTATGTGTAATAAAAAGAAATACATACCAAGGGATTCCCTTTGAAGTTCGGAGACCAAACAATCAGCAATGTATAACAGGTAGTGAGCATCAGTTTGAGCATATTGAACCATCTCTGGTGAGAGAGGACGTATTCTCCAATCTTCACGCTGTATATCATGCGCCAAGTTAGCTATGAAGATCCACTTCATTTAACAGATAAACAATATCACAGGTTCAAAATAAAATACTCACAAGATAAGAAGTATAGCATATGAATCATAATAAGCTCATGGAATCACAATAAAGTGTTTCAATAACAACAATATCGGTAGTGAGAAAGGGTTGCTCATAACCTGAAATGCCCAGAAATAAATCTCAATTCTCAACCCGAGAGTTGAATTGGGGAACATTTCCAAACCATAACATTAACAAATTCATATATTACATAGTTTGTTAGTCAATGATTTGGAATTTCAAGAGCATCCAATTATACTATTACTACATGAACAGACTCAAACCATCACTGAAAAAATATACCTGTAAAGTTTTGTCAGTTGATACCCCACAATATGTCTCCAACAAATAAGCTAAAGATCTGTAGGGCTTTGAAAGAACCTCACATGCCTGAAACAGCCACCATAAATATATAAAATTTCATGGCAAGCCTATAGAACACTGAAAAGAAAAGCAAGAGCTTATTGCTGTATCAGGATGCTAACACTCACTTTAGCAGTATCAAACAAGTTCACAACATATATATGGAAGTCCCTCTGAAGCCAAATAACATCATTGTCAGCTCCGTGAAATATCTACACCACACAAAGAAAATGCAGATAAAAGTTCATATTGATTCAGAATCGCCAGACTTCATTCTCTATCCAATCCATGGTTGAGACACAGGAAAAGGCTTTTCAAATTTCTAGATGACACCTTGGATAACAATTTACATTAATAAATATTTTGATATCACATTACTAAATATTTTGATAGCCATCAGTAGATTGAAATAATGAATTTTTCAACAAACTTATGTTTTGATTTCTTAGTTAGGAATCCCACAGGCATAACCGCATACTAATTCGGCAGATTTAGCCCATCAATGTGCTTTTCTTACTTGAGTGAACTCAACTGTAGAAATTATACGTTTCGAGAAGCAATTAAGCAAGAATTCCTTAACAACATAATGCCCAAAAACCATTGCACTTTCCATCCATGCAACCAAATATGCCTTACTACGATTGACAACCGTCAGCATGTGAGACCCATAAACAAGTGCTTAGCATGCATTGCATTCTCAGCTTCAAACTTATAGCAATATTACTCATTCAAACACATTGTCATGCATGACCTCTCCTAAACATGCCATAATACAATTTGAAAAAAAATGTTCTTTTTAACATGATATGAGAAAGTGTGATCAAACTTACCTTGAAGGCAACAAAAACTTCAACAACGGCTGTATTAACACTTACCTTACAAATGGATTGATCAGCGAACACGGGACGAAGCACGCCAATCACATCATGCAACGCGATCGTGTCCACCAAAAAGTCCTCCTTCCGCGTCGACACCTATCCAAACCAACGCCAAAACTGAAGAATGTTCTTTAACAGATAAACCCCAGCACGAAATCGAAGAATCAAACCTGCATCAAAGCAGTGAATCCGAGGAAAGATCGAAGGCTATGTTGCTCAGTGTCAACAGCAAACACTCGCTCTTCGCTCAGCAACCTCGCAAGAGACTGCAATTTCTCCTCCGTGTCGACCCAAACATAGGAATCGCTCATTTCGGGACAATCGCAGCTCGTCGAGAAGAAGTTCGACAGAGCCGGAGGGTTGCTAAGCAGATTGGTGATCAACTCTTCATACGGATGCGCTTTCAGAGACATTCCACCACCGTCTAGCTTGAGATGGGCGAAAGGGGTGTAAGAGTTATCAGCGAGGACGCGCTTGAAGTGGTTCTGCGGTTTGCTCTGGGGATCTGAGCAGGGCCACTGGGGGGCCACGGCAACAGTGCCGGAGCGGCGGCCGCGGAGAATCAAAGCGAGAAGAGAGATAAGAGCAACGGAGGCGATGGCGATGATTGCGTTGATGGCCTCCATGGCCGCCATCTTCGAGCTCCCGAGGTTTTCGCCCGAGGACGATGAGGTTTTGGGGCGGGCGTCGGCGCTACACCGCCTCTCGTGATTCAAATCGGAGCTCCGAATAATATAATAGGATCCGATAAGGCTCCGAATAACACGTTCTTCTAGGTGTGATTATTGGAAAGCCCTTGAAAATTTGCAACTTTTCTTGTTGGTTCCTATGTTTTTTCCATTATTTTAAACCCCTTGTCTTGAGATGAGAGTCATGTGAAAAACAAAAGATGAGCATGAACTTGAAAATAAAAATAGAAAACTTAGAGGGACCTTTGGGAAAGGTCGGAAACTTTTCCAGTACTTTCCATTAATCACCCCCTTCTAAGTTATGTTTTTTCAGTACTTAAAAAAAGACCATATATATCAAATTTAAATAATATCTAGATTTGTAAATATATCCTATTTTCCCATACATTTTCCATCTTTACCTTCATTCTTATTCATCAATTTCTTCAATCTTACTCTCAATCATAACTCCCATTTTGAATGATGTAAAACATAAAATTATATGAAAGTGGATGCAGTGTCACTATAAATGGTCAGTATTTTACAACCATTCTAACTGAAATAAAAATCAATAATAAATATTGATCAACAAAGATCACACCCTGTTCATCAACACAGTTTCAAGTGCTCTGTTTGTCTGTTCATGCAATTATATTTCTCGTTGGTTGTAAAAAATTCTGATTATCTTTATATGGTTTGAAGTCAAAAGTTGGTAAGAACTTGAGATCATCATCAGATGATGGTTAATATGGTGTCAAATCACTGTTTTAATAAATCAATATCAATAATGCTCATGTTCAAAGGTGACATTAGTGGAATAAACAAACTCCACCAACAGAAGTAATCAAAAGGTGACCACTGATAATGGTGTTATTGAGTCACAAACAATGATTAAGAGTTAGATTAAATTGCAGAAATCTTTAATGCTTGTTTCCAATTGAATATTCTCCAATGGACTGCAAAATAGAAAAAGAGAAAGAAGAGCATCTTTAGCATGAGATAACAGTGTCTTTTTATCATCAGTTATGTCTCAAAAGCAAACACATAAATGAAGTCCTCAAGTTCTGTGAAAACAATGACAACCACTTTCAGCTACTGATGAACAGACAATTCAACTAAAGGATGTGTATATTTCTTGTTGGCCCATCTTATCTTTGGATACTGATTGTGGAGCAGTGAGGATAGGCTAGTAGTGTGTCTCATGTTAATATGGATCCTCCAATGTTCTTAAAAAACATTGCACATGCTTGGACTACTATAGTTTGAGATAAAAATGAAGAGACACTGATAGAAATGGCATATATTTGTGCATATATATTTGTGTTTTAAATTAAAGAAAAAGGAAAAAGAATAAAAAAAATGGTTGAAGATATGAGAAATTTTGCTGAACTTTTGCTGCAGAAATGCACATGGATTTGAAAGAGAGTAGACAAAGGAAAGCAAAAGCAAACAAAAAAACAAAAGCAGAAAGGAAAGACAGAACCTGGTTTTCCATTCTCTGCCACCAACTTTTCTCAGGTGGTCAAGTTACAGCAAAAAACTTAACAAGGAACAGAACATTCACTCATTCATTAATTAAAAACTAGCATTTAAGAGAAGAACCAAAAAAGAACTCCATGAAAAATTTTTCATTCCAGGAAACCGGTTCTGGTGAGAACAGCATTCCTGACCCTGCTCAAATCTCTGCCTTTCAAAGTCCTGCCAGCACCTTCACAAACAGAGAAGGAAGAAATCTGAGACCTTGCAAGCTTCTTGGCAAGCCATTCATGGGGAGGCAACTTGTCACAATCCTCATCATCTTCATTCTCATTAACCACATCACCATTAACTTTGGCCAAATGAGGGATGCTCACAGGAAGAGACTGATGAGAAACTCTCTGGACAACAACAACACTGTCACTGGTTTTAGTACTAGCACTAGTACTAGTACTCTTACTCTTTGGAGTCACTTCCTTCACTACAGACCAGACCTCATCTTCTTGAAACTCTTCTGAACTAGCCATGGCTTTGCTTCTCTGCAGAAAACCAAAGGGGAAAGGTAATCAGTATCTTGTTCTTATAGGAAGAGTTTGACAACTAGTAAAGGCATTGGGAAACAACTCAAGAGGTTCATTTGATGTGAGGGATGGTGATGTTGGGAAAGATGATGATGATGATGATGATGATGATGAAGTGAGAGCCAAGTACGGTGAGAGTTGATGGCAAGGTGAAGAAGAGCTTGGACAGTTGGCTTGCCTTGATTTGGACGTTGGAGGGGGGTGGGTTTTTTGGGTTTGTGTTTTGGGTTGTAGCACCTGATTGGACTGGACCACCACACCTGTTGCTCGGAACAAACTTGGTTATTAAAATGTTTCCCTTTCTTCTTGATGGCTCAGATTGCATGTGGTGCTGTTTTGCGAGATTTATTATCTTCAAAGTTCAAATAAATACTTATGTTTGGTCTTTACATCAATCGGCTTTTTAAGAGTTTTGCTGCATCACTTCGTTTGTTTGTTGACACCCAATTTTTTATATATATAATATTTATATTTTTATCCAAAAAAAAAAATAGTATTAAATCTTAGGTGATATAAAATTTTGGATACAAAAATATATTGAAGTATTAACTCAACACTTTTAATGTGATATGGACTTATATAAAAATATAGTATAAACTTTTTTGAAGAATTTTAATGATTTTAAAGATATTTTATTTTTTTTTATTTTTTTTTTGTGACCTCTATTAATTAGACTCTTTGTTTAGTACTACGTGAGAAAGTAGAGAATCCAAAGAAACTCGAGTTCTCACCACTAACACATGTTTGTGATTTTTATTTCATTTTCACTGGTTTGATCATGCTCATATTAGATTCACTTTTGAGATTAATGTTGAAACCACATGTTAACATAGTGTTTGAATCCCAAAACAGAAGGATAAATAAAAAAAATAAAAGAGGGGAATGAAAAAAATGATTCGAAAATATCTTTATTATAAAGTGAGGTTATGTAAATAGTTAGAAAAATTGAGGTTCTAAATAAAAGGTTAACTTTTATTTCCGTTCATTAACTCTCATCTTCCTTTACTTTCGAAGCCTCAATCCAAATATAGTTTCTAAAACCTTCAATGATATATTTGATATTTTTTTAATGTATCACAAAAGTTTATATTTAAATATTATATATTTCTTTATAATATTGCAGGTTGAACAATGATATTTATGTTAGCTAATTTGCTAAATATATAAGATAAAAATTTTTAGAGGTGCTTCTTTATAAAAGTAACTTTATTTTTTTTTTAGGTAGATATTTTGAGTAAAGAGAAAAACACTTGCTTATATTACTTCTAAATAATATAAAATAAAGCCTTGCAACACCAACATAAACATTTATTCTCAATATATATATTTAACATTATATAAATTTAGAAATATGCATTATGATTTATTTATTTATTTATTTATTTTTCATGTATGTTTGGTCTAGAGAATTCTAAATTTTTATTCGGAATAAATTATGGTGATGATAATCCATTTAATAAATTTTATAATCCATCCTCAAAATACTTATATAATCCAAATTCATTCAAACCAATGGGCATTTGCTCATGCACATGATTAATGACTTTATTATTGATATCTTTTTTGCACTTTCACTCTTATACATGTATTTGTTTACTTGATTGGATTAGACTAATTTGGATAACAATGTTAATATAAATGCAATTATTTATATTAATTTATGGAGATGATTTAAAAACTTTCAAATTTTCTTTTCTTTTTATTTTTTTTTTATATCAAAATCACAATTCATTTGGAGGATGATTTATTATGTCCTTTAATAATAATTATGTTTTTTGAAAAATCAAACCAAATTGAATTAATTGTTAAATATCGAGTTGTCTAATTATTTGAACGTATGATGATTTCCACTTTTATTTAAAATTATTAAATGTCTTAATTCATAGAAAATTAATAAATATCTTAATTCATGATAAACAACGAATATTTAGATTTCAAAATTAGTTTAACAGATTAAATATAGAAAACAACAATTTCTTAAAAAAAATAGTACTTTTGAAAAAAAAAAAAGGGTTTTATGGATTAAATATCAATTTATTTAAAATCATGGATAATGATATTTCAAACGGATACGGATCTAACATTTCAACCCGGATCCGATAACGGTCCTTTTTAATTATGCCTAATATTGAGAAAGGTTCTCACGTCTCTAACGCCGCCGTCCTTCGATCGGTTGTTTGATCGATCGATTCGGTTCCAAATTGGTTTTTGTTGTTGAAATCGGTGTGTTTCTTTCATTGTTGATGATTTTAGGTGTAATTTTGGTTGATGTTTAATTTTTTTTTTTTTTCGTTTTATTGGTTTTTTGGGTTTGGAATTGGCTGATCTGATTTTGGGTATGGGGATTGCAGGAGAGAAGACGTGATGGCAAAGAACTCGTTCAAGTTGGAGCATCCTCTTGGTCTGTGATCTTTTATTTTTTCTTTTGCTTTTAATTTGTGTGAAGCTTTAGGTCTTTGTTATTTATTTTTAAAGTTTGAATCGTTTTTGAAACGGATCTAATAATCTATGTGTAGATCTTGATTTATTTTTCTTTTTATCGTTCATGGTTGCTGATTTGATTTGCATATTGTTCCCTTTAGACTATGGAGAATCAATTGAATAGTTTAGGTATGATCGGATGGAATCAAGTAAAAAAAGACCTAATTTCAGTGATAACTTGTGAAATTTCAGTGTTTGGTTGTATTATTTTATGCGTCTGAGGTTTTTTATTGATTTTGCATCATACCACTTCAACCGAATTTCTGATGAGAATCAGATTTATTGTAGATTATTGTACATAATGACAAACTAGTAGCAATGAATTGTTCTTTCATGGTTGAACCCTCAACTGTAAGACAGATTAATCATTAATAGAACAGTGGACCCTGATTAGGTTTTCATGCTTACTAGGCTCTTTTTTTTTAATATTGTCTTTGTTTGAAGTTCTAGGATTATTAATTTGGTCGGATTGTCTGGGATGATAGATCTGATTACATCTGCTTTATGTTGTTAATTCTAAGAGTTTAAGCAGGGTATGACTTCTGAATTAGGAGGATATTGGTCTAAACTCAAAAGATGCTGAACCCCTGGGCAGGGTTGACTGTAGGTTGAGATGACTGTTTGATCTGAACCTAAACCTTATAATCCACTATAATCGACTATGACACTTTCAAAATCCTTTTTTTTTTTTTTTTTGTGTGTGTGTGTGGTCTGGCATCTAATCTTGAAATCCGATTATTAATGATGAATTTGTTTGATCTGATATTTGTGTTCTGCATTCTAGAGAGGAGACAGGCTGAAGCTTCTCGTATCAGAGAGAAATATCCTGACAGAATTCCTGTAATGTCTTTTTTTAAATGTTTTTTTTTAACCTTAGGTGTTATGCATTGTTGGTTGTCTTGTCTTATTTCTTTTGTGCATTTCAGGTGATTGTTGAGAAGGCTGAAAAGAGTGATATTCCTGATATTGACAAGAAAAAGTTAGTTGTTGACTTCTTCTTTGATAATCTCTTGCATATTAAAGTAATAATGATAACTTTGTGCAATCTGTTAATTGCTTTCTTTTACTAATAAACTTCAGACTAGACTAGGGTTCTTTCATGATGATGTTGCTAGTATTGTTTAGATTATGATAATAGTGTTGTTTGCCACGAGAAGGCTGTATTGAGTTATTAGGTGTATCTTGTTGATAAATGGGAATGACATTTCTTTAAGATGAGAGCATGCTCAGATCTGGATAACGAATTTATTTCCAGAAAGATGAACTCGTAATAAAAGGAGCAGTGTTCTTTGGTAGCGCTCTAAATGTAGCATTTGCTACTATGCGGTAGTGAATCTATCTGGTCAATGTAGAATGATTACTGGACTTATATCTGATTTGTGTAGCTGCTTGTATAGTTGTATCAAAATTATTGATTTCATGCAACATTGTTGAATATTTCCACGTTGGTGATACAAGGTACCTGGTTCCTGCTGATCTTTCGGTCGGACAATTTGTTTATGTTGTTCGCAAGAGGATTAAGCTTAGCGCTGAGAAGGCCATCTTCATTTTTGTGAAGGACACTCTCCCGCAAACAGGTTAGACATCACTACTTCAGATTTCAATCTGCTACTTTAACAGGAATTTCCTCTTCCTACTCACTTACAATTTCTCGTCCATGCCAGCTGCTCTGATGTCTGCAATCTACGAGGAGAACAAAGATGAAGATGGTTTTCTCTATATGACCTACAGTGGGGAGAACACATTTGGGTCCTTCTGAAGCCACTAAGCAAAATGAAGCCCCCATTGTAAATAGCTTACAGGGCAAAAAAAGAAAAATGTCTATTCTCATGTTTCTCTTGCATTAGTGACATTTATTTAGCCTTGATGACATCAGTGAATTAGAATTATAGATGTCTTTCGTATCATGATCAACTGGTGTTTTTCATATTCAGTTAATGAATATCCGCTTTTATTTCTAGCCTTTGCATGCTAAGAAAAGATGGTTTTTTTCTCATCTTGTCTCCATTCAGTTAATTAATTCTCAGCTTTGGTTCTTTGATTGCTGGAAAGAAAAAAATCATTGCAAATTCATAGGTCTGCAAAATACAAAGTCCAGCTACGCACATCAACAAGAAACAGATGACTTATTTATTTATTTATTGAGAGCCTTTTTTTTGGCATTGGTTTTTGACCCATTTGATGCCGAGACTTGTTCCAGACTTGACCTTGTTTGCACCCACTGATGCTGCAACCTTCGCTTTGCCCAAACCCACTGAAGCAGCAGCCTTCATGTTTGCCATCTTGCTGTTGTTGTTCTTTCCATTGATCTCTTTGTTCTCATGGTACTGGTCACTGCTGTCGCCGATCCCGCCGGAGCCCCACTGGTCTGCCCAGCTCGGCGCCTCCGATCCCATTTCCAGAAGTGTTTATCAACGCTTCAATCAAAAGCTCATTTGTGATTATTGATTCATACCCAAGAAAAAAAAAAGGTTTTATTTTTTACTGATCAATTGCATCACTAAGCTCTCATATTCATCATATAATTACTAAAATTTCTTTAAAAACTTAAAATAATAAATACTTCTTTGCTGGATCTTAGTCATTGGGCTTGGTCTTATCTAGATCTTTATATCTTTTCTATACTTTTGAATATCATGTTTAGAATACAATTAAACTGATTTTGAATTTTAAAAACATGCTAAAGATAACTTAATCCAAAAACTCCTTTTTACCTATTAATCAAACAATAAACTAATCTATCTTAAAAAAATTTCTACTTTTCCAGAACTCAAATTTTTTTTGAAGTTCTTAAAGATCAAGAAACAACCAACAGCTAAAAGGGACTAATACCTTCCCCTCCTCTTGTTTATATATATATATATATATATATATATAAACAATTAATACCAAACACACATAGAAGTCTCACATAATATGATGTCAAGATGTAACCCACTACCAAATACTTAATAAATCAACATGATAATAAATAAATGAAGATTTTCCAACTCTGAGTAATAATCAATAACCGGCCAATTTCATTGGAAGCTCTACAAGAATTAAGAGTTCAATAATAAATATCAATATCATGGCCCTATTAATGTTATATATCAAGATTAATAAGATTAAAAAAAAAAACAACTATACATGAGAATCATTTTTATCATCAAGATCATGAACCAAACTCAAAACTCAAACATCAAATCAATAAACAAAAAAAATAATGATAAATAATAAATAAAATGGTAGAAATCAAGATGAGAACAAGAAAGAGAAACTCACCAGAGGACTTCCGGCTTCCGGAGAGATGAGATGTGAAACAAACACCCAATTATATAATAACAAGGCATGAGAAAATTTTCATATTGCCCCTTGAAAGGCTCAAATTTACAAATTAACAGCCACTTTCTCTGGCAAAGTATGTCATTTTGACTTTTTAGAGGGGTAATGAGTAAAGGAGTTGGAAAATATCCAAATTCCAAATTCCAAATTCCAACTTGGTTTGGATTGTACCATATTTGTCAACTAATGAGAGTGGATGAAGCAAAGCATCATGTGAGATGGGCTGGCATTTTCTTTTTATATATATATATATATTTTTTTATATTTTTAATTTTTTTAAGCTTTCTTTTTTAAGTGCAATCCAAGAAATGATTCCACTCATGAAATGTTGCTTTAAATTCATGCAATTAAATCATTCCTCCAAATGTACCCCTATTTTGTAATTTATTACATTCTGGAGTTATATATAAGTTATAATATTTACTTTTATTGTTACAAACAAAATACATAGTAATTGAAAATGAAAGGAAATATCATTTAAAAAAAGAAAATTGGGATTCATTAGCCCAGAAAGGGAAGTGGGGTGGAATGGTTTGATTTTTCAATTTATAGTTTTTTTTATCTTTTAAGAGTGGAAATCACATTTTCAAGCGTCCTACGAGCCTTTTTATTTCATTTAATTTAATTTTTAAGCATTAATTAAAATAAAAATATTTTTTTCTACTACATCAAAAGCGGTGACATTTAACAATAAACATTACAACCTTCATAACCACACTTATAATAATTGAGTGATTAAAATATTTGACTTCTATACAGAAGATAAGGTATTTGACTTCCATAATGATTGAGTGGTTAAAATATTTAACTCCTATACAAGGGATGTCAAAAAATCAGATATTTGACTCTCATGCAGAAGGTGTCGAGGGTTCAATTTTCTCCCATTATGTAATTGAGGCCTAAATATAAAAAAACACAAGAAAATCATGAAATAGACTCCCAATAAAGCATGAACATTGGCAAACTGAATTCCAAGACTGCTCACACGGAAGCTAAAAATCCTTGTGACAATCAAGCATAACATCCCAAATCATTCAATCAATTACAAGCAGAGGAATCAAGATGTGTTGATTTCTGATCAACATTTGATCAGTAACTCAGCTTCGGATTTCCGTTGAAGATTCAACACTTGTAATCTGATAGAACAAAGATAAATGCCTATGCTGGTTGCAAATGGCTAAGAATGCACTTCATATAAAAATTAGCCTTATTAGCAGCTGATACCGAAAATGTTTGAACATACAAAATGACCAGCCTTGCAGTTTAAAGAATGTAACCCTCACTTCACATCACTATGCTTTTTCTTGCTTCTTTCGAGCATTTGCGGGTCTTCTCTAGTAAAATAAAGAGGCCCCTTCCCTTCTCTCCTAAAAGCAATCCATTCTACTTCTCTATCATCCGAATACGTACACTTTACACTACGTACATGTTTGTATCAATACATCAGGTGATGTGGCCACTTCCTCAGTTTGGAAGTGTCGTGCTTTTTCTTTTTTTTTTTTTTTGTCATCAGAAGACTGCACTCCATAGAGCATTTTCACCTTCTCCACATCGGTTATGAACTTCTCTCATTCTTTCAGCAGATCTGCAGATACCGCTGCAGCTCCAATCGAATGAGGCAACACAGATGTTGCCTGCTTGCGCCTTCCACTCACAATCTGCAGAAAGTGGTGGTTGTGTATCAGTTATACTTCCGATGATTTGAGAGGAAGTACGTTGGCCAGGAGGTATAGAAGAAGGAAAATCATACCTGGTGGAGTACCACAGCATAGTCTACGATCATCGATATGTTCCACGTCCAGTCCGATAAACCAGGATCCTAGCGAAACATCTTCATTTGCGTACTTGTGCAATACATGTCTTGAGATAATTAAGTTTCAAGATGTTATAATTTGATGTATCAGCAGAGGATAATGATAAGTATAAGAGGAAATTGACTCACTGGTTTATAGATATATATGTAGCCAAATCTTTTGAAATAGCATAGAGTTGACCTGTAGCATGCCGGAAATATCTGTTTCCTGCTTCCCCGAATTTCCAGTGCTCAGGTTCATGATATCTCACCCCTCTGTTCCAGGGACAATGGAAAAAGTTCACATTAGGATCTAGTGGAAAAAAAATAAAAATAAAATAACATAAAAAAATAACATTATAATAAAAATAATAAAATAATAATAATAAAATTAAAAAAAAGGAGCTTCCGTGAGAAAGCTTACTTTTGTGCCAATACAGGACCAGACTTCATGCATCCAATGTAAACTCGAGGCTTTGAACGGTGCCGAGCCAAAGTAGCTCCTAATGTGGCTGCCATTGTACAAACTATGTCAACTTACATGCCCAAAAAGATTCATTTTTAGTTAAGTAACGATTCTTGAATAGACACAATCAGTAATGCACATTCTTTTGGTACATCCAAAAACTACTTATACAAATTCATATGGATTCACATATGAAGGGAAACTATTCATTTTGTGATCCTTTGCATGCATAACTGAGATATAATCTTCGACCACACCGCCAAAGTAGGAAGACACAAAAAGAAATATCATGAACATGAAATGGCCATGGAAGAATTTCTTTACCTATATTCACATGTATATCATCATCAACCTTGATATAAAATTCTGCATCCCACATGGAGACGGCTGTAGCAAAATATATTTTGGTTTTGGCTGATAACTCAAGGTATCCTTCAACATGATCCTGCATGTATCATCAACAACATCATGAGAAATAGGTTCCATATCATCATAAGAAATAAAAATTTAGATACTCATGACTATATGTATTATGGGGAACTAAAGGTTCTACATTGGTTTAGTTGGTAAACATGGATCTGAATATGTAAACTTGGGTCTCTAATACTATTAGCTCAACCCTTTGGGTTGACTTGAAATCATATAATATATTGGATTTATATCTCATATCGTATAGGAGCATAATAGACTAATTAATAGTCCCACATTAGTTAAGTTAGTGAATATAAATCTGAATATGCAAGCCTAGGCCTTTCATTCTATTAGAAAAGCTCGAAAAATTAGTTTGTTCAACTAGCACTTATCAAGGGGCGTATTAAACAAACTAATAGTGGTTAAGTTGACAAATATGGATATGAATATTTAAGCTTATATCTCCTATAACTAATTGGTCTACATGTAACAATATATATGAGTGTGTGTGTGTGTGTGAGTGTGAGTGTGTGTGTGACATACACAAACAAAGATACATCAAAGAAACAACACAATGACAGAGTTAAGCATGATTTTTTCTTCGAAGAAATGTGAATAGAACAATTGGGATGACAATCATACCAGTCTCATGAAATCGCCATGTTTCCTGTCCTCAGCTTCAATTGCCTTATCAAGAATTCCACCAGATGTAGCACTGTTTAAAGTAATTGAATTAGAGTTCATCATTCACTATAAATTAAATTTGCAAAAGAGGAAATCGGCAGACATGAGTAGACCAATTACTATATGCATAATGAGACTTCAATACTTAAAAGAAATAAGTGCAAGGCTATATATGTCTGTGTGTATAATCTTTAAATTGTAGTTTACAATAATAGTTTATGTTCTTTGATATATTCAATGGCTATTCAACTTAAAATTCCAAATTTCAGAACCTAGATCTTGCAAGATTGCTCCTGGTCATAATCCTTACATCTTAAAAATTTGAAAATATTTAAAGGTAGTAGTGTGACAAGGTAAATAATTTGAAATAACAAGACTTGAACATTGATAGATATACAGTTTTTGCATTGTTATGCTGTCTGTTGGTGTAGCCAAACACATGCATGCATCGCGAGATCATTACATTGCATGAAAAAAGTGGATGTAAATATCAACCAAGGTCATGATGATTAGCGCGGGTTTGATTGATGCACACCTGTGACCAATGACAAAGCGCATGATGACACCTTTCTCTTCCTCCAACTTCTTTCTCTTTTTCACCTTCATTAGACATAGGGAAACAGGAAATCAATGTCTAGATTCAATATGCAAAATACCAGAACCACCGCAGGTGTGGGAAAAAACAAAAACCTTGAGGCATCCAAGTAGCGCGAACTGAATCTCTACGTTTGCGACTACTGAAAGCAGTATTTATTCCAACCACCATGAAATATTTTCGTCTTCCACTAGATCCAGTAAGTTTCATGTCTTCTGATATTGGAGAACCATTCAATATTGACTCTTGTGTAGCCCTTGCAGCTGCTAATTCCATTTCTAGATTTGATATTGTTTTATCTAGTGTCCTACAAAATAAAGTGTTTGAATTGTCATTACATTTTAAAGCATCCATCTTAGAGGCACTTACTCCATTCAAACTTACTGTATAGCATGATGAGTCTTGGAAACTTCCCCTAGGATATCTTTAGGCTGTCGTCTTTCATTCATCTGCCAGAAATGGAGATTCTGAGTGATTTATGTACACTATCACAAGTTTGGTAAAGTTTCTAAAAATAACAAAGGCTTAAAATGGATTGTTGTAATAAATCACACGAATACTCTTAATGCCAAGTTACAACCTCTTGCCTATGCAACAAGGCAAAACTAGTAACTAACCCAAACGTTTGGTTGGAGAGAAGTTTCAACAAATATAAAGAATTGGAAATATTAATAAACTCACAATTTTTGGACTACAATCGCCTGCAAGAAGTTTTATCTTATCTTCTCCGGTGCCAGTTGTCCTGATGATATCTTTGGCTTCAGGCACTGCCCACATTCTGGAACAAATTTCAGTCCTAATTAGTTACGAAAATGCCCGAATGTACAAGCATATATTCTCAATCAAAATTTTCTCTACACTCCAATTGGAAAGAATACAGGTGATCAAATTAAAATGAAGCAAGAAGTGTCAGCATTATTTTTCCATTGGACAAAGGACATAACTAGAATCAATTAAGGTTGCATTTCTTCAAGAAGAGTGGTGCCATTTGTCTGCATTCTGAGCAAGACCCTGCCAGGTATTCCATATTGAATAATGAATACAATCAATGCCATTATTTCACAAAATAAAAATACTTGGATTGTCATGCAGTGAACCTATATTGTCCTAAATTCAGTATAGGACAAGAGAACTAGTTGATCATGGCCAATGAAATAGAAAGATGTACAAAAAACCAACGATCATAAGAATAGCAACCGATCCGCATCCAATACTTCGGGGACCAGGACATCACTTGTGTTCTTTTGAACTCATGTCCATTGAGAACCAAATTTGGAAACATCAAAAAATAAAAGGAAACAAAAATAGGAAATGGAACCGAGACTCCATAATTGAGAGGACCAAGCTTTAGCAAACCTAAAAAAAGCACAAAATTTTCCGCCAAAAGAAAACACGAAGAAAACCCTAAACATGCTCTTAGATCTCCCACGAGATTCAAGCGAGCATTCCAACAAACATCTTATCTGCCTCAGTTAGATACAACAACAAGCATTCTTGAACAGCTTCCTGAGATCAAAGAAGAGGAGCTCAGAGCAGGAGATTACAATTCAGATCAGCACCCATTTGCCCCCAAAAAAGAGGGCAACTGTCAAACAAGACCAACACCGACAACACCAATAAAACTCCAAAAATTCCATCAAAATACACATAAAAGCAGGACCAAGATGCCAAAAAGCCAATCTTTACACCAAAAACACAATCCCAATCAACAGAAACATTCGCAATTTTGAAACCATCATCAAAACAATATAAACCAGCCAGCACACAGGAGCTCCATCCCGAAAGGGGGAAACTTTCAGCCAAACCGACACCAGAATTCCATCAAAAACTCAGATGCCAAAAATCCAAAATCTTTGATCCAAAAAATGAACCAAATCATTAAAAAAAACAGCCAGAATTTTTCACCTGTTTGTGAACAGCAAACCAACACAAAAGCTCCCAAGACAAAGCAACAAAGTCCAATTCCTTGACACCATTCCTCTTGTAGACACCTCCCCACCACTTCCCTTGCTCTTTAAACCCATCCTTCTTCTTCTTCTTCTTCTTCACAACACCACAAGAAGAAGAAGACAACACCTCCACATTTGAAACTCTCTACAAGACTCTGATCAAATTGATGATGATTTGGTGAGTCTAAAAGAGAAATTTAAGGAATGGCAAAAGGACAAGGAGATGGAGGAAAAAAGGAAGAGCCTTGAGCTTCTTCATTCACCTTAGCATTGGCATATGGAAGAAGAAAGAGAGAGAGAGGGGCCTTGCTTGAATGTGGCAACTAACTTTGGTGTGCTGTGTGCATTTTGACTGCTGATGGTGGTAGGACAACTGCCTTTGTTTGACAAAAATGCCCCTGTTTTTGAACATTGCATTTGGCAAGGCCAATGGGGGGGGAACTGTGCATGTGGAGCTTTGGGAGGATGTGTTTCATGATTGCATCTTGGATTTTCACCTCTACACTTTAAATAATTTGCCTTTCTTATATCATTTTTCTTCCCCTATTTTTTTGTTTTTTTGTTTTAATCAGTGAATATATATTTGAGGTTCAAAAAATATATAATATTTATATAAAATAATAACATAAATGTATTGAAATATTAACTCCATACTTATGTACATCAGTCCCTGAGTTTTTTATAAATAAAATAAATCATATATATTAACGTAAATAAAATAGTGATTTATCTTTTTTTTTTGTTAAAAATTACATAAAAATAAGAAAAGAATGAAGATGGCAATATTAAACCATGTTTCCTTGACCTCAGTTGATGAACAGTTGGGAGATGGAGGATTTGAGTTCATTAATTTTAGGAGAAATAATAAAAATGATGATAATGATATGGTGATGTTGTTGGTGTTGGTTTGTTGTATGCTTATCTTGGAAACTACTCAGACCATCTGTTCAATGTGTGTGTGTGTATGTATGTTGGATGTGGAACATGATGAATAAAGGAGAGGAGGTCCTGCACAGTTCCATGTGCATGATGGATGGGCATTGAGGGCCAACAACATGCCTTTTGTTTCTTCTCCTTCTCTTCTCATTGATGGGCTTGTCTTCACTTTTATAATTTTATTAGAGATTGGAAAAGAGGGTTGAGTAATAATGCTCACAAGTTAGGGACAAAAAGGACATTATCCATCTTCATTAGAGACTAAACTTAGGTCATAATGTTCAATATTTATCTTAAGATGTTCTTCATGAACTTCTGGTTTATACTTGATTTTTAATCAAGATTTATTTGTTAAATTTACCAATTCTACTTTGTATTTATTATAATTTATATTTGAGAAAATTGAGTATATACCCCTTAAAAATTCTATAATTGCATATTTACCCTCAGAAAAAACATAATTGTGTATATACCCCTCAAAAATATTGATAATTACGGATATGCCCCTACCGTTAGATTCTATTAACAGAAATTAATTAACTTGATTAATTATAGTTATAATCTTGATTAAGATTTATAAAATGTCTAAAATAACCTTCTATAACTTTATCAATGGGCATTTATAAATGGTCATTTTATAATAAATTTTTTTTCAAGGGTATACTGGTCATTATATATATATGTTGTTTGTTAATGGATGATTTTTCAACTAATTTGAACCCGGGGGTATATACATAATTATATGTATTATTCAGGGGTATGTATGCAATTATTTTTTATTCAGGGGTAAATATGCAATTTTAAAATTATTCAGGGGTACATCTGCAAAAAACCCTTTATATTTTTAGTTCCTCAGTTCAATGAGGTCCTTTTATTGACTCAAATTTGGGCTCATTTTATCAATAGGAAGAGGATAAGTTTGTTTATTTTTAATTGCAATCAATCTAAAAGCTTCTAATTTTTTTTTTTTTTTTTGATAAAGTGGATGAATCTGATAAAAGCTTGTGATTCAATTGGCAAAGAGAAAAAAAATTTAATGACTGTGTTAACAATTGTAATATTTTTGTTTTTATTTTTTTAGTTGTCACTTAAATTCATGTGTCAACACAAACAATATTTAGTTAAACATTTTATACTTTTTAATCTCTATGTGCAAAAGAAAATACGGAAAATAACAAAATTTTACAGGTGAAATGTTTAGATATAAACATTTGATTTTGAAATCTACGGACATCCAAAAACCGTTAAATTACTCACACTTTTATTTCGAAATAAATGTTGGTAAAAAGTATGTCCACATATAATTTATTGTAATATATATATATATATATAATAAATTATTTATATGTTGGTAAAATTATTATTTTATATGAATAATGTATAAAATATTGTGTACGTTTTTTTACAGTTTGCAAGTACTATTTCATACTGTTTGTTATTGTATTTAAATAAATTGTAACTGTTTATATAAATTTAATGGCGATTGTGAACGGTCATTGATTTTAAATTTAAAGACATCCTAGATGATAGATGCTGATATGTTTTTATTATAATTGAGCATCGTAAAATTGATGAGTGTGGAATCCAAGTGAAGAAGAAAAAAAATACCATCTCCCCAATTAAAAAGGGTGGTGAGAATATCACTTTGCAGTGATGAATATCACGTTCTTAAAACATATTACAAAAAAAATTCAGTTTAACTTTTAATGGATTGGACTAACTTTCCTATGTTAAAATTCATTCACATGTGAGAAAGGAACAAAGAGAGAAAAAAAAGGGCTCATAATGTACTTTTTTTTTGTCTTCTTTTTAGAAGCAAAAAAAAAAAAAACAATAAAAAGGAAAAGAAAAGATTATTGGTTTCTTCATTGTTTAATAAAAGAACAGTAATATGTCGAACTGAAACTTTTCTCTTTTTGGTTTTATTTGCTGGTGAATGAGGTTCAAATAATGGTTGGTTAGTCATAATCCACATTTGGTAGGTGTAGTACTCTTTCTGATCTGATTAAAGTATTAAACAAACATATGAAAATGCCCCACTTAAATATATTTGTGTTGCTGAAATTGTTGTTGAGCGATATATATATATATATATATTGATTGCATCTTCTCCATATTATATCTTATTTTTGAATAAATTTTACTTCAGTCAACAACATTCATTACCAAAAGAACAATTCAAAGCAAAGTACATTAATTTTTTTTTATTAACTTCTTATATATATATATATATGATGCATAATTGGCTTTTTGATTAAAATATTGTATTTTTTAATTAATTATTAAAATACGTATTTCCGTAATTATTTACGGAAATACGCATTTTTTATTTTTTTAATAATTTTTTTTTAAAAGTTAAGGGACCCACCAGTTTTTTAATATTTAATATTTATTTTTTTAATAAATCAGGGGTCCATTAATTTTTTAATATTAAACTTTTATTTTTTTAAATTGTGGGTCCCGAGGGTTTTTAAATTAAAAGAAAATTTACATTTAACACCTTATCATTCCCATTAATTTTTCTTATAATTTGTTTAGTGGGGTTGTTGGTTTGGGATGAATTATTGGTGACATATGGCACCTACTCTTTTTAAAAGAGCCATTGAATGAAATTAATCTTAACCATCTATTTGTTAGGTGAAGGCCTATATAAACCCTCCAAATCACTTTTGTAAAACCACACAAACATTTCTATAAGAAAAAAATTTATCAATATATTCGAATCTAACTGCATCCATCGCCATATGACTTGCATCTTCCGAAATACCGAGTTGGATCCATCGCCATATAACTCTCTATATTGATAATTTTTTTCATATAAAAATGCTTGTGTGGTTTTACAAAAAAGTTTTAGAGGGTTTATATAGGTCTCAACCTAACAAATGGATGTTTAAGATTAATTTCATCCAATGGCTCTTATGAAAAGGGTTTGTGCCATATGTCACCAATAATTCATTCCAAACCAACAACCCCCACTAAATAAATTATAAGAAAAATTAATGGAAATGATAAGGTGTTAAATGTAAATTTTCTTTTAATTTAAAAACCCTCGGACCCACAATTTAAAAAAAAATAAAAGTTTAATATTAAAAAATTAATGGGACCCCTGATTTATTAAAAAAATAAATATTAAATATTAAAAAACTGGTGAGTCCCTTAACTTTTAAAAAAAATTATTAAAAAAAATAAAAAATGCGTATTTCCGTAAATAATTACGGAAATGCGTATTTTAGTAATTAATTAAAAAAATACAATATTTTAATCAAAAAGCCTGCATAATTTAAGGATGTCTTTAGATTTAAATTTCCTTGACGTTACAATAACAATTGGTTTTACATCTAACAATTAGACACATTGACAAACAAAGATCATGCAATGTTGAATAATGCAAAATAGTAAAAAAAAAAATACGGTACTTTATATAATATTCATATAACTAATAACTACTTGGTCATGATCCAACGACTCTCAACTAACATTCATAGTTAACACTAATATGCGTATTTACCTAAATGATTATATATATATCTATATATATGGGTGAAGTTTTTTTTTTTTTTTTTTTGAAAAAATGGATAAACCACCTAAAATATATTAATAAAAATAAGACAGAGGTACAAAATGGGTGAAGTTCTCATCTCTATATTTCTCTCATAGCCTCATAGTTAATTGTGGGTTGTTACAATGAATATCTAGAGTAATAATAATAATAATAATAATAATAATAATAATCATCCCCACTTTCAGGGGGGTATAAATGGACAAGGAAGCCTTTTAGTATATATATATATATGAAAGAAAAAACTTTCTCGTTTGGGCCTTTCTTTTAAGAAGCGCTAGAACCCAAGATAAGTACGAAGGGCCGGCCTAAGGTTTCAATCTAAAGTCTTTTTTTTTTTTTTTTTTTTATAATGAATATATTAAGACGTATATCTTTTGAATATGTTAATTTATAATTACTTGACAAATTGTTCTAGTTTTTATTTCCAAAAATGCTTCTGTATTTATTAAGAAACTATATACATAGAAAATACTCATCTACTTTTTCAAAATAATCTTCGGTCATTAATCAACAAAGAGATTGGTGACAATTAAACTCTTTTGACAAATAAGCAATCGGATAATTTTTTTTTTAAAAAAATAAATCTTAACATTTGATTTAAGAAAAAACTTTACGGTTAAGTCATCGGGCTCACAAGCCTAGCAAGAAGGGTGTAAATGATATACCTCTACTCGCAAATTACTCAGGCTCGACTTGGTGAAAACTTGAACTCGGCTCGGTCATGGTCGAGCCGAGCTCGAGCTCGAGTAGTCGAGCGAGCCGAGTTCGAGTATCTAGATACTTTGCTAGAGTGTTCGCGAGCCTAATCGAGTAGTAACATATATATATAATATTTATTATATAATTACCATTATATTATAGATTTTCTTTATTTTTATGAAAATCAAGGGAAAATTTTTTTGAACTCGAGCATAATGTTTATGATCATTTTCAACATTTTCGAGCTTAATTGAGCGAGCTCGCACAGTTCGAATTGTGTATCGAGTCGAGCTCGAGCTATAAAATGAATACTCGTTCGAGTTCGAGCCGAGTATCGAGTACCGAATTTTCAGTCGAGCTCGAGCTCGAGCTCGCTACTACTGGGCTCGAACTCGATCGATTACACCCCTACCTAGCAGCATCAAGGTTTTTTACGCTCACAAAAAACTCGAACTCAAGCCTTACTTCTCGCAATATTTCTACCCGCATAAAATGAGAGCATGGCTCCACGAGTTTGAGCCAGGTCTACCCTGGGAGAGCTTGATCCTTTGTGCACGGACCCAGTCAAGTATGATGTCTTTGTCAAAACAGAAAGAAGAAAGAACAGTTAAGAAACTTGAATACTTTGCAAATGGAACCTCCCAAATGATGATGCATGCTCAGGCAAGTTAGCCTGGATGACAACAACTCACTTTATGAAGGAAAATTAAAGCTAGCTAAATATAAGATTAGCTTGAAAAATAATTTATAAAATTTTTAATAGATATTTCTTTAAAGCTGGTCTAATGTGAGCTTTATCTCTAAGATTCTAAGAAGAAGTTTTAGTTTTCTCTTTCTTTTTCTTTTTCTTTTTTTTTTTTAAAAAAAGTCAATCCAGACAACCAAAATTGGTTGATTAAATCCTTTACTCATTCCAAAAGCCACCCAAAAAAAAAAAAAATCAATTCTAGCAAAACTTAATTAAACCATTAATTTTATCTTGTTTTAATGTAAGACGTGTAATTTTTTCAAATCAAATTAACAAATACTTATTATCTCACAACATAAGATCAGATAAATGTGAAAATAATAATTGAAGATTTCTGTAGTAATTAATAAGCATACTTTGTTCAATTCTTTAAAAAAAAAAAAAAAAGACTAATCATATCAACAATACAGATTTGAATAGTCTAATAAGATTTTTGAAAAATTGATAATTGTAAATTGAATATCATCCTTATCACCATGTTAATGATCAATTTGTTTACTTAGCCATTTCCAATGTCATCCTTCACTTAATTATGATACATGACCATATACATCTCTAATTAAAAATTTATCCATATCACCATGCTAATTAATTTGTTTTTCATTTCATTGTATTTATATTAAAGAAGAAACAAACAAACAAACAAACAAACAAAGAGGTCTTGAATTAATATTGCATGGTTGCAAAAGCATGAGAGAGTGAGATAGAGAAAAGGCTGATGCATATTGATCATAAAGTTCAGTTCAATGAATACTAACAATGGGAAGTGGCCGGTGACTGACCACCAAATAATAGTCCTGAATAAAAATGAATATATGTTGTGAGAGAAGTGAGAGCAGCTGCAGTGAGAGTAGTGAATTGTAACAAGGTATAGATATATAGTTAGGTGGAAGAGTTAAATGCAAATTAAGGAAGAGAGATCAACACATGAATGATGAGAGAGCTGATCAGACTAGCTAGCTAGCTGGGTTAGATGAAGAAGGTTTTTGCATTGAAGAAGCAGCAGCTTAAATATTGCATGACAATGGCTGCCACCCTCATTCAATGCTTCTGTTTTGCAAGCATTTGGTTTTGTTAGGAATCCTGACCCCATTGCACTTATTGCTTTTCCATCATCCTTCCAACAACTTTCTCATCCTTTTTAATGTTTCTCTTCTCTTTCTCTTCTCTTCTCTTCTCTTATCTTCTTAATTAATTTCCATGCTTGATCAACTCTATATATTCATATATTATTGTTTTTTTTTTCTTTTTTTGTGTTGTTTCCATATTGAACTTTATATATTAGATATTGGTTTTTCATGTTTTGTGTGTGTGTGTGTGTGTGTGTGTGTGTGTTGAATTAGTCTAAAGAATTGACTAATGAGGTTGGTTAAATGTTAATTTTGATATATATTTTTTTGGCAAATAGTGTTTGAAGAAGGATGATGACACTTTATCTTATCAAATTATCTTCTATATTTAATAATATGCTTCACTTTAAGCAACATTACAAGGCATGGACTTTGAAGGCATCACAGAGAAGAAATCAAAGTGTTTGTTGAGTGATAACTCCCTACAAAAGTAGCCACTTGATATATAAGAACCCTAACCCTAACCCTAACCCTAAAAAGCTCCACACCTTCCAAACTACAGCTCCATAAATAAACTCCACTTACCTTCCTCTCTCTCTCTCTCTCTCTCTCTCTCTCTCTCTCTCTCTCTCCCTTCATACAAAGGGAAGAGATGCTTGATAGAAGTTAGGGTACCCTAAAGTTATATATCTTTCTCTCCTTCATACAATGGAAGGAAGATGTTGAAGAGAGCTGGTTATATACATCTTTCCTTAGTTTTCTCAAGTTTAGAACTATCCATGATAATATATATATATAGAGAGAGAGAGAGAGAGAAAGAGAGAGAGGTTTGTGTAAGTATTATGGTTTTGCATAGGAGAGGTGGAAGATGAATGCAATATATATTGATGATGAACAAATTAAGGTATGATTATTTTTTGATGGAGTTGGAGGTATTGGCGTGCCTCAACCTGATCCCATGGTTGGACATATTCAATATATATAATTTTTTATATATATTTATTTATAGGTAGATACACAACCATGTTATTGGATTGAGCCGCGTCAATATCTCCTTCTATTCCAACACTTCTTCTCCTTTCTTCTTTCATTCATTGATACTTCATTTTATGATTTTTTTTTCTCTTCTTCTTGTTGTTGTTCTTGTAATTAATTATGTCTTCCGCAAACTATTTGGGTTTTTTTTTCTTAAAAAAATTTTAAAAAAAAACTCTGTTGTTCCAGGCTGCATGTTTTCTAAACAAGGAGGAAAACTGTTTTCTTGGGGTTTGCCTGAATAAAGAAACAAAAACTTTTTGTCATTTCAAATCTTTTAAATAAATGTACAAATTTAATTTTGAAGTTTGGTGCAGTAAAAGTTAAAACTATCTCTGTTGTCTTCTTCATTTTCAAGAGTAAAATTATGGTCAGATGAATTTATAGTTCCATATCAATTAATTTAAAATATATATATATAAATTTGAATATATAAGCCTGAATTTTTTTTTATTATGTTTGGTTTATACCTGACAATCATAATATGCTTTAAAAACAAATGCTATAATAAAGCAGCAATTTTCAGTTATCAATGAACCAGCAAATTCTGTTGCTGCATTGTTACTTTCTGAGTTTGAATTCCAGGTTTGCAAAATTCAACACAAACATTTCTGGAAAAATCAATTGCAATAAATATCTGTTGGACAAAGTTTTTATTAATTGTACAGCACATGACCAGGATTTTGATGAAGTCATTGAATTAACATGAAACTGGAATCACAGTCATCGCAAGACATACGATTACAAAATTGCATGATCATAGCTAATCTCCAACAATTCCATTTTTTTTCTCCTTTCCTTTTTTCTTTTTGTTCTCTCTTCTGTAAAATTTAAATCTGGGACAAATGACGGGACTGCCGGTGTTGGTGCTGGAGAATCCTTCTTGAAGCTTTCAGATGCATTGTAACATTCTTTGGAAGAAGAAGAAGAAGAAGACTCTCAGGACTGAATCTAAGTTGCAAGGACATGATCGATGGAATTGGAATCTAGATGGAGAATTTGCCATCAGGATAACAATCCGACAAATCTCTTGGATATGAACCCAGTACACGAAGAAATGTCGCAAACTCCTGCAAAGTCATTGCATCACATCAGATTCAGTTCTATTACCAAAGAAATTCAATCAAAATGAAGGGTGCTTAGCTGTAGCTATGTGTCTCAGTTTTTGTGTGTGTGTGTGTGTGGGTGTGCGTTCACAGCAAGATGCAGCTAACTAAGGCTTCTTATCAGTTTGTTTATGAGTTTTTATTTGGGTATAAACAAGTCACACAATTTCACAATGTCGTATGATCTGATAACTCAAGGGCGACAAAAACAAGAAGCTGAAACACAATGTATTTAGCCGAAAAGGAAGATTATTGACCTGCAGGTGCGACAAAGCATTTTGAGCACGAGGTTCTGCCATTGATGCTTCAAAGTCAACATAGAAAAGGTAGTCGAAGTACCTATGATCAGATATCAGTTAATAAGACAGCAAAGATAAATTTATTGATAAGAAACTTACCCTTTGCTGAAGAAAATATATGCATTGTAAAAAAAATAAACAGAGCATTAAACTCTTCATACTTGGCAGTTCCATGGTTCAAACCATCGACAACTCTTAAAGGGCGCTTCCTTTGAGGTCTACTTTCAATCTGCAGTAGCATGATAAAAAAGATCTCGACTTAAGAACAATCAAAGGTGCGTCTACTGACAAACTGAAGAATAAAATGAAGATATGATCAACCTTTAACAAACTGATATCTCTCAAAGAAAACACTGCTAAAGCTTTAAAAAGTACTCCCGGACCTTCATCAAGAGTGAAGACAACACTGGTCTGCAAAAGAAAGTGTCAGTACTTCCTTCAGAGTTGATTGAAAAGTTATAATTCTAGATCTCATGCTAAAGAACCTTATAAGGCCTGTCGGTTCCTGGAATTATAGGTTCTCTAGCCAACACCAGGAAACGAGTGATATTGTGAGAGAAATCCTGCACAACCATATGTAAAGATAGAGACACATGTTGAGAATGTGAATGATGGAACATCTCATAAAATGAGAGCAGTTGAGAAATTAATTGCCTGCATGTTTTCTTCAATTATATTAAGCCCATATAATTCTGCAGCACGAGCACTCGCAATTGCTCCAGCATCCCTTAGATTATTAGAGGCTACAAACTGGTGTAGACTACTCAAAGGTGAGAAAATGGAAGCAGGATTAATAAATGTCAATACAACAAAGTTGATGTTATAGGGAATCCACCTGTGCAGCACCAGCAGTGTCATCTACGTTTTGTCGAATGACTCCTAGCTTGGTGAGTTTAAACTCACATTGAGCAAGTGCCTGCAAATGATGAGATACTGATAAAAACTTTGAACCAAGACAGTTTGATTATCTAGTAAGAAAGAGAAGGATTAACATTTGGATGGCTTAAAACTCGTTTTATCTCCTCCTTCCTCACTCCTGGCATTGTCATAAGACAGTGATCGACAGCTAGCTGTACTTCACCTACAATGTGCAGCCTATGACACAGCAGCAAGTCGTGGTTCCTGTGAATGCTTCCACCCAACGAATTCTCAATAGGAAGAACAGCTTTATCAACTACCCACAGTTCAACGGCCTGCAAGTAGACATAAACATACGCTCATGCAACATGTTGCTGATTGGTCGACTACAATATCCAAAATGATATGAACAGATTAAACCTTGAATGCAACTTCACACTGTTCACAGGGAATAGTTTCACACATCGGGTAGGCTTTGAGAGCAGCTTCTTCACTGAATGCCCCTGGTACTCCCTGCAGCCATTAATTAAATTAGTATATGGAATATGGCTTACCAAATACCAAAAAAAAAAAAACACAAATATAATACTTGCTATAAGCATGGCCATCGTGAAAAGAATGCCACTATCAGAACATAACTAATACCTGATATGCCACCCGAACATTAGACCCCTGGCTAGAAGACATGAGATCAAGGGCGGATAATGGTTCTGCAATTGCAAAGTTGAATGATCAACATGAGAAAAGCTTACTGTGCACTATTTTTTTTATAAGAAACAAATATTGAAAAAAAAAAAAAAGATAAGTTCAGGACAAGCAACATTAATCAAGAAATTCCAGTTAGTTTCAGCGAATTCCTAGACTTTGGTACAATGACCTGCAGTTTTTCAGGGGGGAAAATCCTAATCTTAGTAATGGAAAATCAATATTAAATTTGCAGCAACTTCATCATGTGAAGTACAAAAGATGCACAATAATACAGCTTAAATGACCATTCAAGTGAGAAAAGAAGAATAGTGATTTTTGACACCAATTAAACGAACTATTTTTGACATGGAAATAACATGTATGGAAAGTCCAAATAGGGAATTACATTCCTAAAATATCAGTGCTAAAGAGAGTCATCAATTTTCCACCACTGAATATAGCCTAGAGCTGGTAAATTAACAGGACCAAAGTGTCTCATGTAATTTTTCTGACAAGGCTCATAAAAGATATGCCCAAGAATTATAATCAGATTTGCAGATAGAACTTATTCAATTATCATCCCAAGGGAAAAAAAAGCGGCTTGCTTATTCAAACCAAAAGCTTAAGCTAATCAGATGAGTGACCCAAGCTTAGATATTAAGATTCATATTTAACAACTTCGCCGATATGGGACTAATATTTACTCTAAAATGCCCCTTAATATGTGATAGTGTATTTTTTTACTAGCCACATTGTAAACAATGCAAATCAGATATTTATTTGGGCACGATTCAACCCCAAAACTTTAAGCACTATAGCCATATCTCCCAACTTATCCAATACGGAATAATTAATTACTCCGACAATTAGATTCATTTCTTTACTAATTATGAAAGATTACATCCTATAGTAGATTAGAAAACTTTCGAGCATGCACAGTAAGGAATATGGTCCCACCTTATTCCCTCCTGAGCCCCGACCATATTTACCTTTCAAACTTGGAAAATATGGATCATGTACAATGCCACTGTCATGAACCAAATAAGCACCAAACATGACTTCAGAGTTGGGACCATTTAGGCGGCCCTCCATACATAATTGCTGAATTAGAATTTTCAAGCAGTTATGGAAACACAGTTGCAAATGTTATACATAGGACGCAAGAACCATAAATTCAAGAATGGCAACAGTAAAGGAATTTGCTAAAAGACTTGACATTGATGGATGGACGAGACACATGTAATTCTCTGAAAGGACTAAAATCAAAAAGCTTTTTAGTTTTGTCGCTATCTCAACATTTTTTTGATTTTCTACAAACAGCTTTTCCCCAGTAGAGTTTCCAGCTAATTAGGTTTTGTCGCTCTTATGTCAAAATCATTTTGGGTCGCATTTTATAATTTGAAGAAAAATTGAATGTCGAGGTTCAAGGTGGGCAGAGTTATTATCTATATATATAGACACAAGGGTTTCTTTATGCAAAAAATGTATTCAAGGAGATTGATCATCTATGTACATGTTAAACATATAATTTTTTCCAATTTAGATAGATTAGAATTGTCAACATAGGTTTTTTGTTTTTTAATATGGGCAGTTTGTCATGACATATAACAACAACTTGACATCAATTATGAACATATAATCAACCCACCCTTGAGTAAGATGACTATTTACCATTTGATAGATGACTATTGTCTTACAAATTAAAAGGCATCAACATAAACACCTCACCGGCCTAATTTTATTTAAACTAAATCCAAAAATCTTAATTGAACTGAGAGCATTGTCCAATGATCCAGAAAAGAAAAAAAAAAAACAGATGCAGATGCAGATGCAGATTCACTCAACCCATTCACTATCTTATGAAAGACTTGAAACATAAACATCATTTGTTGGGTTTGGCCATACAGAAAAATTACAGACATAAACATTAAACACCATAAGGCTACAAGAAAAAAATAACGAGTAACAGGACAAGTAGGAAAGTGCCGCATAACAAATGGAAAGAAATCATAGGCATAACACGGGAACAGATTCATAAAATTCCATAGGGTATGAGTTTTCAACAAACAAGTTAGATCTTGCAGAGTATCACAAATGAATATCAGGTTCTTTTGTCAAGGCTTCTTGGTAACAAACAATATTATTGTCCTGGCACTTAGAAGGAAAGTCCTGGCATAAAGAAAATGACATAAGTTTGTATCATTTATCACAAGCAATGCCATGTTCCAGAAAATTAACATTGAGATGTATTAGTTGGTTTGTTTTTTTTAATATTCTGTTGGTAAAAGATGACCATAAATATCTGCACGAAATGAGGTCCAGAGGATACAAAGATTAAGATCTAAACAATCTCCCACAATTTTGAAACACTTGCAGAGACAAACACTAGAATTATCATATTTGTTAGTTAAATGGGCTGGCATAGTTCATGGTCTGTTGAAGGCGTAATGCACCAAATTTAGTAGGATGTTTAAATTACATAAAGTTATAAACAGCATCTTTAGGTACATAATGTTGAAAATTATTCAAGTGTAAACTAAATCCATAGTTGTTGTTTCATAAAAGGATGGCTTTATAACCAGACAATATGCAACGATCAAGCTCAACATGTCTAATGTCTGTCTGACATTTAGGATCGGGTGGGGGAAAACCAGATGCGCTTTTGTTAGATAACATTATGTGTTCACTTAATTCATGATAAATTAACTGAAAGACTCGCTCATCAGATATATGCCTCTAGAATATAGATACATGCATTTGGTGTTTCCCAAATAAAACCCTTGAAAAATGCAGCAAGAAATGGATAACACATTCCACATGAATCATCAATGAGATATAGGGAAGGCAGCATGAACAATATGGCCATTTAGACATTTCTAAGAAAGCACTAAATCATATAAAACAGCACAATGAGAGATTCAAGATGATGATTTACAAGTTATAACGTGCATCGACATGCAAATAAACAGCAATTCGCTTGAATTCTTCATCATAACCAATATGACCGTGCCAAAGGATTAGGATCAAAACACACCGCACAAATCATTCACTCAATTCATACAATCTAAAAACTACTCTAATAACAACTCATATTTCAATCTACAGTTATCTAAAACACCAGAACTAAAAATCATCACTTACGCTACTTCGGATTAAAGGAGATCAAACCATGAAAAGTTAATTAAAAAAAAAAAAAACAAAATAAAAAAGGAGAAAACTTTACCATATTATCACCAGCATGTCCTAATCCAACCCACAAAATGGAATTCATAAATCAAAAGCGCGATAAATATATATCACCCAAAAGAAGAAGAAAAAGCATAGAACTGAACAAAGAACCCACTTGGTAGAAAATTCAATTCCCTGTTCCACTTCCGAGGCTCCAAAGAGTCCGCATTCGTGGTGACCCGATCCAGCTCCGCAGCAGAGATCGGCACGATCGCAGTCTCATCTCCCACCAACTTCAAGCGAGCTTTCTGACCACCATTCCTCCCCCCAACCCACTTCAAACTCAAAGGACAAGCAGCAGCATTCAAGCTCCGTCCACCGCCTCCAAGATCCCACCTTTCCAAGCCAAACAGCCCGTCAATGGACTTGGAAGTCCCAACAGCCATGAGAGACGTCATTAATGAATCAGAGAGCGGCCTGGTAGAGCAGGTGGTGGGTGGAACGAAGAAGAAGAAGAGGAGAAGGCAGAGCGGAGGAGGGCAGTGTGTTTGTTTTGAATCGAAACAGTGGCCATTGGTCGGCGGAGCTTCCCATTCCTTCCAACTTCCCTTAAATTTTTGCTCAATAACAAGATATTCAGAAATCATCTCAATGTAAATCTACTGCATTGTCTTGAAATAGTAACTGGATAAATTTTTAAAATAATAATAATAATAATAATTTTTTTTTTTTTTTTCTCATTTTTAATGAAATAAAATTAAATTCAAATGAGAGAATTATTATGGGAGTTAGCGCTCAATCGCTCTATATATTTATTAAAGTGAGGTGTTGGTGAAAAGTTTTTTTTCTTTTGGTTGAGAGGATCTCCTAAAAAAAATAAGACAAACCAGAGATTAATAATAAAAAACACAGGCCAGCAGATCTGGCCATCTCTTCTAGCCATCGGGGGTCGGTCATTGTCACTGTGGAACAGGGACAGCCCAGGATTCCGTCTCGCCAAAATTGGCCAAAGAGCTGTGGTGAAGAGATTTGATCAGTAGATGGTGTGAAAATGAGAGGGCATTTGCAACTACCAAAGATTGCGTTTGGTTTGATTAGATGAAGATTGAGAATAGGAATGACAAACAAATGGCTTGAATTTGGATATAATTTGGTTGTTGTTGTTGCTCTCTTTTCTTGTGTAGTTAAGACATTCATTCAAGTGATGTCCAAATCAACACTCTCAAAAAAAAAAAAAGAAAGAAGTTTTCAGGGTAATTAAATTACAAGCCAGATAGGTTGCATAAATATGAACGAATATGTAACTCTATTTGATTTGTACCTGACATACCAACAATCTCTTGGGCTATTAATACCAAATTCTTTACATAGAGTGTTTATTTTGGAAAAAACGCGAGATTGAACTCTAAAATTTATGTAACATGAGAATATAGACATTTGTTGAGCTTGTTTTACATCTATGTAGATTTTTGATTTCCCTTAAATGATAGGGGTTTGTTGTCTATTTGTGCAAAAAAAAAATACATCTAACATCATATCATACCAAGAGTAACATCGATAAAATGGGAAGATTAAATCTATTAATAGTCCACACATTCGCTTATTAGTTTTAGTGAAGAACTTCTTGACTACAACTCAAATAAAATAAGTAGAAATACATATGTCATTGCCTAAACTTTCTTTCAAACATGTCAGCGATACCCCCTTCAAACATGAGTAGGAGACTGACGGTGGATTTCATCAAGAGTTTTTGGCCTTTGGTGAAAGAGTTGAGTTTTTCTTGACTTAAATATAGCTCAAACTTCAGTCAAAAGAACTATGATATTTTCCTATGCTTTTTCCTCTTCAGATCAAGAGAGCACCGGGCTAGGATAATGGTGAGCGGAACTATTTAAAAGGTCTGGAGACGGAGATGACAACCTGCAGCAATAAAATGAGCTCTAATGATGAATGACTCGAATTATCCTTGAAAGCAAGAAAAACATGCATACACAAGATGAGGACCCTCAGTTATCATGTTACAAGTAATCGTCTCCCGTGAATACTTTGCTGTCAACTTTACAATGTTTAAAGTGGCTCATGAATGTTTATTGTCTCAAGAGTCATTCGTAGGCCGTACAGGTCCTCATGAGAATTAAATCAGAGGATTGCATGAACTAAAAATATTAATACACCGATGATTGTCCCTTAGCGAGTCATAAATGCCAGATGACAAAACAAATGATAATAATAGCAAACCAAATGATTAATTAGCAGAATTGGACTATTGATCCACCTTTGATAGGTTGTTACCTCCATTTTTGTGGTTGTCCCTAAACTATATTTCCGACTTCTTATTAGCTCTTGATGGATCATCAGATACAGTAAGCTATGACTTTCCATTTTCTAAAAAAGTAAAGGATTGTGCCATTCACTATGTCCTTAGATAGCAGCTCATAGGATTTCTGAGAAGACTTCAATGGTCAGTGGTGTTTTATTTGGTGCATGAAAATCATGCCGACTAAACAAAAAAGTTTTTTACTATTGTACATTGAATGTCTATTTCTACAAAGCTTGAATTAAAGCACAAGCATTAACTAGATCAATTTGATAAATAAAAGAGATTCAACACCATCATCCCTCTAAAATATAGACGGACAAGGTGGAGACCGCTCACCAATTTGAGTAAATCAATGCATGCCATAGCAAATTTATAACTTTCGATACCAATTGAAACTAAGTTTTTATCATAGGTAATTAGGCAATTTCTTTTTCAGTCTTTCACCCATTGGTTTCCTTGAACAATATACCAGGAGCCTATAAAAGGTAGACATCAATCAATGGGTGTTTTTTGCATACACAAGTACTCGAACTAGAAACTACTTGCTTAAGTGACTCAAACCTCTACTTCTTGAACCAACTTAGAAATCCTAACATAATTTAACTTCCTCATTCTAGGAAAAGTAAAAAAATGGAAAATTATACAAATAGAGTAATAAACATTGATTAAACTAAATGCACTATCCAACACTGAACTTCATAGAACACACCATGCATGTGATGAGGTGGTCTAAAGCCAAAGTAAACGCATGCATTCTGTAAAAAAAATCCATGATCGTAGATAATAACTGAAATTAAATTTCCTCAAACCATGATAGGAGAATTCAACCACAAAATTTCAGCTTTGAATCTCCGTTGAGACAAATTCCAGCATACAATGGAATCGTATACTATTGGATCAAATAAAAGCCAAAAATTTGCAATTTTAATAGATACTGACCCTTCTATAACAAGAAAAAAAAATTGAAAAACAAGTATGGATTCGTATAGATAAGCGCAATTACCTGCCAAGCAGAGACAAGAAATCAAGCTTTTCACATTCTTGATACCGAGGTCTTCATCAACAGGGTGTGTGTTGGAGTTGAGGGTTTGAAGATGTAGACAAAGTGCAGTGCTGTGGAAGTAGACAACGAGGGTTTCCCACTCTCCAACGGTCCCCGCTTCTCGCGGCGGTGCTAGTCGGTGCAATGAGGAAGAGATCGGCGACGGTGATGTCAAGATCCGGCGGAGGAGATGGACAAGAGAGAGAGAGGCGCTGAGAACGGCAGGGTTAGATGGGAGGATGTGCGAGTTGGGCCGATAATTGGGTAGTGGGCCGGCCTCAGATCGTTGCAATCCATATTGTTACATTCGAAAGGGCGAATATATATATATATATATATATATAAGTCCGAACTCTAGACCTTTATCTTTGTCCAATTGTGAAAGTTTTTTTTTTGGATAAAGGTCCAATTGTGAAAGTGAAACGAGAGAAAATGCTCTCTGTTTTCCTCCAGTACTTCTGTTTTTATTTTTATTTTTACATATTGTGCTTTTTTAGTCCACATACCGACGAGTTGATTAATTAAAATAACCAAAAAGAAATATATTGTGCATAAAGGTTATTGAATATTTCTATAGATATGTTAAAAGTTTTGAAAATTACATGATAGTTACAATATTTATGCACTCTAAACCTTTAAAAAAAAAAAAAAAAATGGTAAAATGAAAATAAAAAATAAATATATAATAATCAAAGTAGAAATTTTATTAATTACAAAAATATTGATATTGATTACTAGAGGGTAGAAAACATATTTTAAATGCACTCCGTGTGTACCACTTTAATGACGAGCAATCTAACCCCTGGCACATAGTCCAGGTCCTGGTGGCAAACCTTCGTATATTTTACAAATTAGGTTTTGTGTAAGCAAATTTCCAATACATACAAAATATGTGAATTTAAGAACTTGATTTGAGATTTAAATATATATATATATATACAGATATTTATTAGAGCAGGATGCGGCACAAGACAAGGGTAAAGCAAGAAATGCATGCACTAAATAATCCAAACTCATGCGTGCTAAATGCATCAGTATGTATGGGAACCCATATTTCGGGTACAAGATAGAATTTGATCCCACTTCCCACATGGTTTTCCTTGGAATAAGTTATTAATTGCAGTTACTGAAAATGAGATGTCTATGAAAGAAAATATTCGTGAACTTAGATCCGAATTCGGTAAATTCACGCTTTTCTATTCTTATATGTATCCCCAAAAACATCCTATTTTCATTTCATCATTCTACAAATAAATAGAAAGCAGAACCACATGAATGCAATGATTACGGTATGAAGAATGTGAGGGTGGCCTGATATTAAGGCAGCTTTCCAGCCTAAAGACATGGCCAATTAGGCCAACTTGTTCACTTCCAACTGCTTTTACAGAAATGGATACAGCAACCTGTGCTACTTTTGATTTACTGTGCATACAAACAAATCATTCATGCAAATTGACTCTGTTAATGGGCATGGATTAGTCTAGACTTTGGGTGAATCTCTAATTGCATTTTTTAGTACAAGATTAGAGGCACTAGCAAGATTTGTTCTTCAACTTCTCATTTCATACAGTAATAATCCAGGGACCATTTATCTGCTTTTTTGGAATTTATTTTTGGAAGTTATTCAGATGTTTCATATAAGTAAACAAAAATTATCAACACAGATCAGTTGTTCGTAGTTATGATAAAAGTTAATAAGCAATCACTCCAAAATATAGGTGCATTGGAACATGATCAGAAGGTCTCTCAGAAGCCAAAAGGTAATGATCACCTGAACGAGAACTCAACAAATTCCAGGCATGTTGTTCCAAGAGCAAGTGCCAATGGTCCAGGTCTGCTCCGTCTGGGTGCCGGACAAGGGTGAGCCTAACGGTTGCATGTCAAGCCAGACATCATCGTCGGTTGCAGCTGATGATGGCCCATTGGACATCTCACCACTGTCATTGTACTGTTCAGGGATTGCTGGAGATAGTGGCAGTGGGGCTGTTGGAATCATGTCGAGCAGCGTTGATATGTCTCCATGCACCTGACTGATCTCATCATTTAATTCTCTCTTGATTCCGATTTCGGCTTCAAAGGATAATGGTGGTGCTGTAGAAAACAAATATTAATCAACATGTTGACAGGAACACTAAAATGCTAATGGTAATCTATACAAGTGTGTCCCCCCTGAGAAATAACAGGGGAAAAGTAATTTTTGGCTCTTCTGGTATAGAACAATAACAAAGAAATCCAGACCGTAAAGAGAAGATCAATATTCATAAAGAGGAGTTGCATTCTTCTTCATAATCTAAATTAACACACTGTTGAGGAGGAGCACACTAATAAGATGCAAAATGAATAAATACCCAATGATGAGTGAAAACAAAGTTTGCTTAAATTTGTATAATATGAGACGCAATGAATTTTTAAAAACACAAGAAGAATAAGTAAACTACAGAAACAACACAAGAAACCCAGAAAACCAGAAGAATCCAGCAAGACACTAGTAGTTTCTGATAGCATGAAGCGTTAGAAGCAGCACATTCAGCCTAACTTTGCAAAAGACTGTTAGAATACACCAACTATTAACTATGGTAGTTCATAGATGGAAACAAATAACATTACATAAAAGACAAGGAAAACCCACCAAGACTTGATGATTGCAAAAATCATTACATGTAATAATTTCTACCAAAATTTGCGAGTGGTTTTCAGAATTCAGACTTTTACAATAGCAATCCATTAATTGCAAGTAGAAACAGAGTGGGCACAAAAAATAAAAAATAACAAAAATAAAAAGAAGATCTAGCAAGACGGTTGAAGTTTCTTACAGCAAGAAGCATTAAATGAGACAAATTCTGCCCAAATTTGCGAGTGCTATTAAGAACTAAAAAAAAATAATCAAGACTAGCAACTCGTAGATGGAAAACACAAAGATCGTAGATTTTTTTAATAAGGAAAAAAAACCCCGTCTAGAATCCAACAGAACACCTTGCAGTTTGTGATGGAAAGAAGCATTCAATGAAACAGACTTTGCTTAAATCTGGAGCAAGTCTTCAGACAACTAATAAAGGCAAAGCACAGATGGCATATAGAAATAAGGTAAGAAATATAATAAAAACATGCACGCTTGAAGTTCTGACAACGAGAAGCATTAAATGGGACAGATTCTGCCTAAATTTGCAGGAGTTATTCAGAATTTGGACTGTTAACAATGTCAGTTCATGGCAACATACAAACAACAGGGAATTAAAAATAAATAAACAAATAAACACATAAGAATATGAAGTACAAGTACAATTACTTGTAATTTCTTGAAATTCTTTGTTTTTTTAATCTTCTTCTAATCATTAGCAAATAATACAGAGCTATTAAGAGGAAACCAAGTGAGTGGAGAAATTTCTCAAAGGAAATAATAAGGAAAAGTAGTATTAAAGAAAGCTCAAGACGAGAAGGCATCAAAAGGAGATGAACAAGAAGACGAACCAAAAATTTAAAGAGAGAAGGGATAATTACTCACGGACATCACCGCAATGAAGTTCGCTCATGCACAGGGGTTGATCGTCCGGTGGCCGCGGTGGCGGCGAGCTGAGGAAGTCTCCGCAGTGACGATCCCCAAGACGCTGTGCCTCCTCGAGCAGGGCGTCCAGCAGGCCGCTATTCGTTAATGCCGGCGCTGGCGCCGGCAAAACCCCGGGATCGGGGAACACTTGGTTTGAAGGGAGCTCCATCTTGATCGACAGAGGAATCTGGGGGCTTATCTGGAAGGACGAGCCCGACCCCTCGCCCTTGTCCCGGTACCTCGGGATCGGCGAGAGCCGCGAAGCCACCGAATTGGTGCTGAATGTGAGCATCCGGGGCTGCGGTGGAGGGAAACTCACTGGATCGGAGAAGGAGAAAGGCGATGGCGGTGGCAGCGACGCGTTGATGAATCTTGGCTGGTATTGTACCTCCGGCGGGTAGAGCGGGAGGCCGGCGCGTTGCCTGCGCTTGATCCTGGTGTTCCAATAGTTCTTGATCTCGTTGTCCGTCCTTCCGGGGAGCTGCAACCATATGAGAACAAAGAGATCAGATGATTGGTTCGCGCAATGGAGATGAAGGAATAGGACGAGAGAAGTACGTGGGCGGCCATTTGAGCCCATTTGTTGCCGAGCTGAGCATGAAGGCGAAGGATGAGGAGCTCCTCTTCCGGAGAGAATGCGCCCTTCTTCAGATTAGGACGAAGGTGGTTGGCCCATCGGAGACGGCAGCTCTTGCCGCAGCGGGAGAGGCCGCTGTTGCGCTGAACGGCGTTCCAGTTACCCTCACCATGCTCGCGGACGTACTCTGCCAACACGGCATCCTCCGCCGCTGTCCATGGACCTTTCTTCAACTCCCCATCTCCTCCTAATTCTCGCCCTCTCCTCTTCTCCTTCATCCCCCTCCCTCCTCTCTCTTTCTCTCTCTCTCTCTCTCTCTTTAGGACTCTCTCTCTAATATCATGTCTTGATCACGATCTCAGAAGCTCTGGAGTTCTCTCTAATGGCGATTGAGACGGAGAATAGGGCGCTGGTTCTTGATTTCAATGGCCGAGTGCTGAACGTTTGGGTTTAGAGAGAGGAGAGAAAAAGAGAGGGAGAGGAAGAGGGAGAGAGGAGGGGAGGAGGTGGTGGGGCCCGTGGAAGATGGGGCCCACATCGTTGGTAAAGTTTTTTCATTGAGATTTATAATTATTAACTATATATTTTTAAAGTTTTTTTACTTTTTTACTTTCTTTTTTTAACTCGTAGGCCCTCTTGAAGTTTGGAATTCGTTAGCAGACCCCTGCATTGGAGCAGTGTGAAAAAGGAAAAGTGCGGCTAATGATATTTTTTAGAAGGGTGGAAAATGTAAAAAAAGTTTTTTTTTTTTTTTTTTTTTGGTTTTATTTTGTTGGAAACTTATAAATTTTTAAAATTGTGGATTTTAAATTGCTTTTGTTTTGTGGGTGGTGGGGAGTTGAGATAGGTCCGGGCATTACTCGCATGATTTGTGGATGAGGGATTATTTCAGGGATTTGAGACTTGTTCTACGAAAGAGGAAGAAAGATTAAAATTAAAAAAAAAAAAAAAAAAAAGAGAATTTTATGAGAGAATCCTGGAAATTAAATAATGAAGTTTTTATAACATGAAATAAAGGAAATCAATTTAATTGAGAAAAGGTTAAAAGAAAGGATTTGAGGATGGAGGACCATGCTTTGACTCCAAGGGGGGAGTTTGTCCTGTTACAACCCTTCGGTATGTATATATATATATATATATATATATATATATGCTTTTGAATGGGACCCACCAATGAAAACCCCAACCTAAGGACCCACACAAATTAAATTCCGTAAAAGTAAATGAACTAAAAAAAGAGTTTACACTGGATACAAGCATTCATCTTCGATTTCACAGTAACAGTATTATTAACCAAAAACAAAAATTGATAAGCAATCACTAATTTACCTGAGATATTGAACCCAAGTTCAAAGCAGGTATCATCTTCTTCATGCCTGAAAAAGCAGAGAACAGTTCATAAGATCAAGAACACATCTGCCAGAATAAGCAGTGAACAAGAATCCATTTGCTGATGGACAGAGTTACTCATTCAGTAGTAACATTGACTCCATCATATTAAACAAAAAATAAAAATATACATAACACCATGACGTAGATAGTGTAATGAGGGCATCTTGCAACCGAATACTTTTCCAGAAAGAAGCTTCAACAAAAGCATGGATAACCTTTCCTAATCTGATGTACAATGCTCTCTTTAAAACCAAAACCTCTCTAGTTTCTACAATCTGAATTCATAGGAATATCTCTAGTTTGAATAAGTACTGCTTTCATGTTGCCAAAACCCAATTTCCACACAACAATTCCAAAAACTGCATTTATAACGTTCGAATGGGTGGCAGAATTTTGAACTCGAGCTAATAATATAAACCCACCAGCCAATCTGAGTAAATGAGAATACCTCATATTGTCATTGTATTTGAAGGCTTTCTTGGCAATAAAAATCACAAGACATCCATCCAGAAACCCTTCATCCAAAATGAGGCCGCCTTGCAATTCTGTATTTTACTCCCAGAAGAGTGAGCAAGGTAATCTAAATAACTCCAACTCAAATTCTGTATCTTGAACCCCCTTTGTAAACAATACAAATATCTTTCCAGAACTCTTCTATAATTGCTAGCAGATTTCTTAAAGCTTGTCGCTGTCCTAAACTACCAGGAGCCATGGGATGCCCATGATCATAAAGGTAATAACATCAGAAACACCATCTGCACTCAAAGCTGCAAAGCTAAGTCTGGTTGCTGGGAATCCATTAAAATGCTTGATGACTGGCGACCCGGGGATCCAGGCGGCTGACAACTGATGTTGAGGTCTGGAGGGAGCATGTCGCTTCTCTGTCTCTGCTGCACATGTGGAGCTAAACATTGCCAATGGGCCTGGCCACTTTGTCTTGATGAGTCATTACTGAGTAACTGAGGAAATAAGACAAACCCTTGATTTTTAACATGCGATTCTTCATTAACAACTTGGATCGGCTGTGGCAAGACTTGAGACACCTGACATGTCTTTTGGTCCTCATTAACTCCAGTCCTGGCCGTAGGCAATTTCCACAAAGAATTGTGAAGAGGAGCAGGCTCAACTTGGCTTTTAGAATATCTGCCAATATCAATTGACTTGTGTTCTGCTGGAGCTCCAATCGACATCCATGCCTGAGCAGCAACCGCAGCTGCACTTGCATTTTCCCTTCTTGGTTGTTGATGAGGTGAGCAGACCTGCTTCAGTGTATGACTGCCAACATTTGCAGTATGACCACCGACATTTGCATTTGATTGGTAGAAAATCTTTCCAGGTAAGCCCATTATTCTACAAGTATCATCAATGGGTTGCTCCTGAGAACCACGTGCACGGCCATTATTTGTTACCTTGAATTGCTGATTGGAAATGATACCCAAAGACGCATTCAACCTGTCAATATCAGACTTCTCTGTGGCATTACCACCATTAAATCCTCTAAGGCCCATTCCCCGAATAGCATTTCCACACTCAGGTTTTCTCATTTCTTCTTGTTTTAGATTGTCAGGTTGCCTGTGATTACTGTTTCTCAAAATCGTCTCAAACGATCTAGAAGTTGCAGCTTCAGAACAGCTTAAAGGCCTTTGAAGAGCTGCTTCAGTGGTAATGACAGAAGTGGAGTTAGATGGTTGGAGATGTTCACCAAGATTGGCAGAAGCCTGAGGCAAATCAACAGTGAATCGATCCTTCTGCTTTTGCAACATAGCAAAAGTAATGCTGGGTTTGGTTTCTGATGCAACACCAAACCACCCCCGTTTCCCTCCCATAGTTTCTCGGCAAGATGTCCCTTCCTTTGGCTGATTAGATGAACCATTGCACTGATCACTAACTATATGAGTTTTGTGACCAAGCTGAACATCCTTCAAGCCACTTGTCCGTGTGTCTTTTGTCCTACCTTCATTCTCCCTATGCTTTTTTAACTTGGAACTATGCCCCAGCTGTGTAATATGGCTTTCAAAAGAGAGAATAGGAGTTGGAAGTGGTTCATACTCCCCAACCCATCCGGGACCAAACTTGACACCACCAGGTAACGCTTTCTCAATTTTCTCAGAGGCAATTTTCCAGGCAACAGGCCCAAGGTGACCAGCAAAGCGTGCCAGACTCCTTGCATATGAATACTCTACATAATCTCCAACCTGATACAAAAAGAAAATTGAAATTCAGATAAGAAAAAATTTGCATTAAAATCTATGAAAGATGCGATTATTCATTACAAACCACAGTCAACTGCTTTGCCTCGCTCCCAAAAACAGTAAAAGTTAAGTCTGCTTCGACCACTTGCTCTTCTGTGTTTGCACTGTAAGTAGCACGGCGATTTTCATCAACTATCAGTGGCTTTCGTCCATTCTTGCAGGGAGAACTCTTGGCCGACACTGTAAACAATGAATCAGATTCAACCACTGGCTCTTCCTTAAGTGTGCAATCGTTTGCACCATGATTTTCATCAACCAGAAGTACTTTTGTCCCATGCTGTGTTGGGGAACACCTTGCTGACACAGAAATGCATAAATCAACACAACATTAAATAAACCCATTCAAGCAAGAAAAGTAGAAAAAGGAGGGAGGGGATCCGGATGTGGGACAAAATGAGAAAATAATATTATTATTTAAAACTGATCATCATGCAGTGCAGCTATAGATACATGCTAAGGACATCCGCTAGATCTTTAGTCCTAAAGCTTTCAACAAAAGGTCCTTGCTAAGCCAAGGGTATGATCCAGGAGTTTCAACTAAGATGCCTAGTCAGAGAGCACATTGTTTCCCGTAGGCCGTATGATAAACCAATATACCATTTCACTATAATGACAACTGACTTCATCACTCAAAAGATCACTTGTTGAAATATTGGTGCTTAGTTCCAACCAAGCCATTAATCATTCAAACAACCAAACAAAATCAGTTCCACTATTTGCACACTTTTGATGCAAAGATTCTTCTCATGATCTGAGAAAAACGTAGGCCAATGTCATGGTAGAATTTCATAAAGAAAACATCTCTCTCAATCTAAACAAGATTAAATTCTTGACAAAAGCCATGTATCACATTGCGCTACAATAAAAACAAGCCATAATGTTGTAACACACCTGAAACTTCATCTGCCTTATCTGACTTGCTCTCAACCAGGGGTGGAGTCCTATCAAGACTTCGGTTAACAATGGTAGATCTCTTAGACTCATTAATTTGGGCTGTTTTCATCGCAGTCACGGTATCCTGCATTAATGGAAGAGTTGCGCCAGAGGAATTGTCTGAGCCTAATCTTTCCTTCAAAGTGATACAGACAGGCTTCTTAATCAGTTTCTTCTCAATGAAGCCACTATTCACTTTCTCTTCATAGTTCCTCTCAGTTGCAAAAGGAGCAGGAGCAACAAAAGTTTGCATCTTGTGAGCACCATCAGATCTAAGCATCTGAAATTTCTTTCCAGCCATCTCTTGGATAGAGCGTGCCTGTTGCAAAATAAGGCAAAGATTAATATTGAAAGAAACAGACCATCACAATGGTATCACTTGCAAATGAAGAAAATGGAGATAGATGTAAAACATACCTGTCTAAAATAAATGGTATCTGGAGCATTATATTGCATAGCATTACTACAAATTAGGAAGACGTCATCCTGCATTCAAGACCAATTGTCAAAGGATATATATGTCATTATATGTTCAGAAGAATATGGCTATCAATTATGCATTTCACAAGTGAGAAAAAGGAAATCAAACACCACGAGCCATGAGTGCAGGATTAAAGAAATTGACAGAACCAAAGATGTAGTGACGGGTTCACATGTTGTAATTAAGATGGAAGAAGAGAAAATTAACTAAGTGATGCTACATTTGATATCAAAATTTAGTGCAACTACATCCTTCTCAATTCTTTATAGGATAAGATGGGTACTGTGATCTATACCATGCAAACATTCCAAATACCAAAAATTTAGTTTTTAGTGTTGAACATAGCTCATAAAGTTGGCGAGGGCAGGCCCTTAATTACTAGGGCAGCCCACTTCAAAATCACACATCCAACAAGAATCAGTAAAAAAAAGGCCTAGGCAGAAGATATTCGTCAACTCATTAAGTGAGGGCTGTGCAGCAAACCAACAGTCACTGTTCCTTATTTATCTGCATTATGAAAGATTTTACTACCCAACAGTTTTGACAGCACAGATTATCAAAGAGAGTGAAACAGATAAAGTGCCAGTCCATAAATGGAAATAAATGACACCACACCTCGCTGAAGGACCATATACTAGATCTCATTAAGAACAAGAAACATTTCTTCCATTCAAATATGAACAAGACAAGCGTTTTATTATTATAATTTGCATTGAAGAACTTAAATGTGAACCAACTGATTCTTATTCCAATTCAGGCAACAAAATTAACAAAGGCACGTAGCCCTTCATGACAAGAGGCTGATGATAGCATCCTGCGTATATACTACCTTGAGGAACCAGCCACAGATAGCAACCAAATAATCCATTGAAGACTTAAATAATTAGCTAAAACAAAAACTCATATTCAGATTCCAACCTCAAATTGTTCAAAGCATCGGTAGGCATTCCTAGCAAGCTTCTTCCTTACTGTCCCAAAGTCCATTGGATGCTCAATCACATCATGATAATCAGGGAGCTGCAAAACAAAACAAGCAACACAAAATCACAATGAACACACCCTTCAAAACTCACCAACAACTCCACACTTCCCTACAGACCTCATCAGGATCAACAGGCTCTGCAAAAACTCCATAAGTGTCCTTCCTGCCACAACACACAAACCAAAAAAAAATCCATCTTTCAACACAAAGCACATTTCAAAGCAGCAAAAGATCAACAAAGGCAAAGACCAACGCCACATACTTCTGAAGCTTATCAAGGACCATTTCCAATATCTTATGATCCGGCAACTGAGTTCCCATGCGCAAGCCACTACAAACACCTAAAAAAAGCATTAATAACACCATAAGCACCAGCATTCGTTTCAAATTCCTAACAAAAAACCAATGCAGAAGCTAAAAAAAACCAAAACCTTGAACTCGGTCCTTAGGTTTTACGCTCAGATTTTTCATTCTCTCCTGCGAAGAAGCAAACAAAACACGGATAAGGCACGAAGCAAAAGCTGAAATTTCTGAAAATCATCCAAGCCAGAGAAGCTGAAGATACCTCACGACGACTGGATCCACCGGAACACTCGATTCTCCGCTTCTTTAGCGGCTTGACCTCATCCTCCTCTTCATCATCATCCACGAAAGAAGCCGAGGACGGCGAGGAGGGCGTAGAAGCGGGATCAGAGGAGGACGAGTTACCTGGTGAGTCGGAAAAGCGAGGAGGGTTTCGAAGTGGAACGTGGGGAAGTTTGACAACGAGCTTGAGCTTTCTCTTGCCTCGCTCCTCCTCATCACCGGAACTCGAGTTGATGAAGTCATCGGGGATAGGGATTCGACGGCGGCGGGGTCGGAGGGTGCGCCGGGAAGATGGCGGCGGTGGCTGGAGATCCCGGCGATGTCGTCGGCTCTTCTTCTTACCCGCCGACTTTCCCATCATCTCCTCCTCTCTCTCTCTCTCTCTTTTTTGGGTTTTGTTTTGTTTTGTTTTTATTTTAACCTTTTTTTAATTAAATTTATTTGGAGCAATGGACAGCCAACTACTGCCTCTGCTGCCGCAGCTACGACTATTGTTCCTTTTTCTCATTTTATTTATTTATTTATTTATTTTAACAAAATTATATTTCTTGAATTTAAGATAAAAGAATATTTAAAATTTTTAACTCTTTCCCACTCTCTCTCTCTATATCATTGTACCATTCCGTTTCATTCTCTCTCTATGATTTTGTGTTTTCTACTTTCCAATCTACGCCTGCATCATTGACTGCCGGGGTTGATTTTTATTTTTTATTTTTTTGGGCTTCTTTGACGAGTATACCCTTCTGCAATTTATAATTATATCCATACCCCTCTTGAAATCAATGTTCTTATGAATGCTTATAATTACGGCTTATTAATTATATGTCATTTATTACCCACTTAATCTGGATTAAAGAAGTTAAAATTTCATTTCATTTTCTCTGATGGATGGCCCACCTCTGTCAAGTTTTCTAAAATTCTCCTTTACTTTAAAGAGCAAACCATTAAAAAAGAAAGAGAGCTGAAACATGAACAAGAACAAAATTACTTTCTTCGATAATACTATGAAGAGGATTATTATGTTTTAAACTGAAGAAAAAGGGAGAGTGGATTTCATCATAAACATTTTTTTATTTTCAGAAAGTGAAAGAGAACAAATATTTAATTATCTCATTATTCAAACAAGATACATCCAATAACTTCTCCCATATTTTCTATCCAAACTCATGGAATAATATATATATAAAGATCTCCTTGAATAAACAGAGAAACCAAGCAACCTCTTAGCTCCAACTTTATACAAACATCTAAACAAGCACTTCAGAAAGCAAAAGAATAAGAGATAGAATGAAGAAATGATATGGTGTGTGAGTGATAAAGCCTGACACAGCTTGGAGCATGCTGGTGTTTGGGCAGACTAGGACAGAGAATAGATGAAATGATGGAGAGAATCAGTAGCAAACCAAATTGGTCCACTGGACTGAAGATGTCTCAATTCATCCCTGGAAGGCATTAACATTAATCCACTCATTTCAAACTGAAAATAACTGCATATTAATGTTTGCAAGAAGTAGATCACCTACATGCTCTTAAAAGAAAAAAGAGATGACAATTATAACTAAGGAGGTTTGAAAGGGGGATGAAAAAAAGTACCCGTCACAGTCTAATGCAGCAGGTTTGGGGACCTGGGATGATGTGTGGTGGATGAGTTTACAATCAAAAGCATCCAAACACATGTTGAGGGACCCTGCTATGATAGACTAACTTCTTGTTGTTTATCAAGAAATGTCATGGAAGAGAACAAAAGAAAGAATTGACAAAGAGGTACCTTTTCCAACACCCGTTTCTCATCAAGGATTTCTGTCAATGGTGCACCAGCTGATTGTATTCCTACTGAGAATAAACATTCAGCGATGACAAGAAGTTAGTGTTAGCCTGCATGCAAAAACAGTCGATTGTTTTTCATGAAAAAGAGTGGTGGTGCTTTTTGCATATACAGAGAGAGAGATCAACACTGATTCACCTGATTTGAGGAAAAGCTTATTTGTCTCCATCAGGCCGGCAATTCAGATACAAGACACAGATCTAACATGTACTATACTTTGACAGAATCCACAAATATGAAGCTATACGTCATATACGTCAACATTCAATACACACTATGATTTTAATTGATGACCTATATAGTCACAATCATAAAAGAGCAAAATTATAAGAAACACAATTTTGTATATGAAATCGTAGCAAGGATACTATAAAGATAAAATAGAAGTGGTTCCAAGTTTCAATATGAGAAATTATTCAACATAAACAATATGGTCCCCACATAATTGGGTGTTTCAAAGATGCATACTCAAAAATGGTCTGATTCTGTAGCATAGATCAGGAAATTTTAAACGTAAACAATCAGGGTACTGCACTGCTGCTTGCACAACAGACTTCTTTAGTTCGAGGGTCTATTTGGTAACTGAGACAAGCTTTGATGCTGCTGAATATTGGGTGTACAATGATGACAGGACCCACTGGATTTATGAAAAAAAGAAAGCAAATGCTAGGACCACACTTGTTGCTAGAGATTCAAACATGTCTCAATTACTTTATTAATTCTTCAAATCATTAATGAAATAAGAATCTAGGTCTAGCAATTCCAAGGTTGTTATGTTTGACCTATTCTTATGCAAGACGCGAGAGAATGGATATATAATGAATGCAATCTCCAAATGTCCATCATATGCTAACCATCAAAAGTGTCCTTCCTTCTCACAGGTCTTTGATAACTGGAGAGCTGACAACTTACTATATTTCAACGTAGTGGGCAAAATTCCTCAAGTCCTTAGTGCGCACACTTCAAAAAATGCATTCTAAAGATCCCACTATCATAAGTATACATCTGATTGGTATGTACACAAGCAGACCCGAGATAATAGTGAAGTATTAAAGCATACTTGAAGAGAATCATAACCACAGAGATGAAGAAGCATTTCTCTTATAGCTCTCTTTTTCCACTGTTTATCATAATCCAATCATATTGTCCTACTTATTTTCATCAATATTTCTGTAGACTTTATATTGACAATATCCCAACCAAAACTTAAAAGGCTTGGTTTATGCAAAAAAGATTTTGCAGTTTGAATACTTCTACAATAGTTTGGATTTTCTATCTTTTCTTATAGTAGGCATGAGGAGCAAACTGCATGGCCTCTAAAAGGGGATTTTTTTTTTCCCACAATCATTTTTTCCATTGAAAAGGCGTCAAATTATCAAACCTTCCCTATCTGATAGATTTTTCATAAGTAATAATTACTCACTGCATCAACATTTTATTAGCACTCCACAACATAAAAGAATAGCACAAAATGGTAAATCTGAGCTTGAGAAAATAACTACCAAATTGAAAAGAAGGAGAACACATATTTGCAGCCTAAATATATATCCAAATTCATCTTGAAAAGTTGAGTAAAGGATATTCATGACGTGGATGATAAATGCTATCTTACATTAGGCTTAGATTTAGTCAGGGGCACATAATGCACATCAATAAAAATCCAACTATAAAAACTACCAATGCACACCCAAGATGATACAGTTATTTCCAGTGAGACAAATTGATCAGAATTACTTGTTTCACAAACAAGATCTAAATTTATTTGAGCATATGAGGCTTAACAAATTATCCTAAACTAGCACTATGATGTTAATATTATGGCCTAGGTCACTATGTTTGCACAAAGGAACCATCTTTCCTCAGAAGTCCCAAGTAGGATTACAAACAAAAGATGAGGCAAGGGCTTGAAGACATATAACAGTAACCAAATCTCAAGGAACACCAAATTTTCAAGATGAATGCAAAAAACAATATATATACATCTTATAATGAAAAGTAAAAGACTTTCCATATAATTCCACAGATTGCTCAACCCAATGGGAGAGTTCACAGACTTCACAGGAAACTCAAGAACACTACATGTGATGCACCTCCATGGAGCTATGAATCAAGTAACAGCACTTTGTTTTCAAGTTGGAACTATAAAGAAACCTATTTCATACTGCAGATGAGAAGCTATTCCCCCCCCATTATCAATTTCTCTAATTTACAGCTTTTGTGTGAAGAGCAGAATGCATGCCAAGAATTTACCTGCAAAGCAGGGCATGGACGAATGGCAGGTATCCAACACCAATCTGATCCAAGGAGCAGCTTCCTTCAAGCCATCTCATTCTCAATAATCATCACAGCATCTCCCTAATGAAGTCAAGGTTGAGAGTATCACGAACAATAAGAAATAAGCCAAGCATCAGAACAACCAAAATCCCAGACGACATTATCCTCTGTTCCAACTCCCTGGGGAGCTTCCTCCCTCCTCTGGCAGCCTCAACGAGCAACAAGGCCAAGGACCCTCCATCGAGGGCTGGCAAAGGCAGAAGGTTTATCACCGCGAGGTTCAGATTAATAACAGCAGCGAATTGAAACAACCCATCCGAGCTCGACTTGGCCACCTCTGCTCCCACCGCAATGATCGCCACCGGCCCAGAGACCTTGCTCGCAGACTGCGAGAAGTTGAGGAAGGTCTGCTTCAACCCATCCACGACAACAGTAGCAAGTCCCCAGAATTCCTTGCTGGCGAGCCTTGTCGCTTCCGCAAGATCCCTGGCCCGGAGTTTCGAGACACTATAATTAGGGGAGAGCTGGACCCCGATTCTCCCAGTGCCATCCGAACTCTCGTCGGGGATTACTTTAAGAACCATAGGCACTGAACCCGCACCATCGCGCAGCACCTTTAGCGGCACACTCTTTTTCGGGCTCATCTTAATGACATCGACGAGCTCCGAGACGGAGGGCGAAGAGGGGAAGGCAATGTTTTCAACGCCAAGAATAACATCACCAGGGCGAAGTCCATCGCGAGCAGCAGCGGAGCCAGAACGGACCTCGGGGACAAGAACCCCAGGGAGAGGCTGCTGGACGGGGAGGCCAACGGAGATGACCTCGGAGAAGATGATCAGGTAAGCGAACAAGAGGTTAGCAGCAACACCGGCGGAGACGACAAGGAGACGGTCGGGGATGGGACGGTTCTTAAGGAGATCAGCGTCATCAGGGGGGATGCCGCTGTCGGGGTCATCATCGGGGAATCCAACGAAACCGCCGAGAGGGAAGGCACGGAGGGAGTACTCGACGCCGCCGGAGACGAAGCGGGCGAGGACGGGACCGAAGCCGATGGCAAACTTGCTAACGTGGATGCCCTGGAGGGAGGCGGCGAGGAAGTGGCCGAGTTCGTGAACGACGATAATGGCGGCGAGGACGGCGGAGGCTTCGATGACGGAGGGAGCAGAGTCGAGGGCGGAGAGGAGGTGGGAGGCGCGGGGGCGGAGGAGGAGGATACGGTGGTGGCGCCGGCGGTGGCGACGCCGGCGAGTGGGGAAGAGCAAGGGGCGGAGGAGACAAGGAGCCGAGGGTTTGAAAAGGAGGGAGTGGTGAGGGTTCGGGATCGGGCGCGATAAACGAATGCTTATCATCGTTGCGAGGCTCACAGCCATGGAGATGCTAGTGTTGATCTCTCTCTCTCTCTCTCTCTCTCTCTCACTATGGATATTGGATAATGGAGCACTGCGTTAACGGGTCTGACTAGGATCCGGTTTAAGAATTAGATCCGGATCCGTTATTTATTAACAGTTCTATTTTTTTAATAAAAATTAATCAAGATCTAAATCAGTACCAATTGTTTATACATCTCACGTTTTAAAAACCCTGTAGAAATTCTGTTCACATGTCTTTGCGCGCATGTTCATCTATTTTGTCATTACAAAGTTCTTTTAAAAAAAACTATTTCTAGGGCTATACACATAATTTTAAACCAACAATCTTTTTTTTCTCCAAAAAAACAGACCTAACTCATATTAGATAATGAAATGTTAAACGGGCAAACAATTAAGACATTTGATTTCCATAAAAGAGATTTGAGTTCAGCTACCTCCTCATGCTACACAAAGTGTGCATATCACGAGGACTCTCTTGTTTCACATTTTATATTATTTACATGCACGCACACACATATATATATAAAGATAATAGAGGAAGGCAAACATTAAGAACACTAGAAAACTAGTTATAGTTCACATAGCATCCTTACAATCCAGTTGCATGGCATCAGAGTCATGCAATTATTTCCCCCTAAACATTACCAGTAGGAGATGCACTTCCATATTATCACAGCCCAAGCTCTCTCAGGAAATCCAAGTTATCAACAAGTACCTGAGAAGACAAGAACGAACCACATTTTTAGCTTAAAAACAGGCTTTAATTTGCAGGTAATATGTGCAGTTTATAATATCATACATTTAATGATGATTACTAACTTGTTAATAATCTTAACCATGTGTCAGCAGAGAAAAACTTATTCTTTCTGGAGACAAGTGGCTGCTGAACCAGACAATTAACATAATCTTATATTTTATTGATGAACTTAATCAAGAAAAGAGCTGTAAACATAAATGACAAATATATTTCTGCGGGAGTAATCAGTTGTCAATTTGTCTTTCAGTGCCATTTTGCGATATTGAAGGCAAATGAAAATGCTTACAACTTTCCAACCATCTGGATCAAGAAAGGAGGTGATTTTGGTGTTAAGTCCTGGAATCGGTCCTGGTTGTCGGGTAATTTTCCCACCTAGGTCCTTGGTAACCAATTCAACAGCTGCAGCGCTTTTGTAGACATCTTCAGTGCTAATAGCAAGCTGGAAAAAATGCCCAACAAATCAGATAAACGAAGACTAGCGGTTGCGAGTAAAAGCAGATTAGAAAGTAAACAGACCTGTGCATAAGCATTCCCCTTGGTGTACTCTGTAACACCATAGTTGTATGTCAACTCTAGAACAGTTGTTTCATATTCATCAGCATAACCCATCATGGCAAGTGTGTACTGTTGAACAGAAGCATGGATGGGTTTCATTCCAACCATTTGAGAATCATTTCAGATCAAAACATTTTATGAAACAGACCCGAAATACAGTTTTACAGGCATGACAGAATTTTACCTTGTGAGTGGGATTATCTATTGTCCTCAATAGCTTCATCCCACAAGCCTGGGTATAGATACATGCACCCAAAAAAATAAAAGTTTCAGAACAGATTATATCTTAATCAAGTGATTATCAAACCAAATGAATTTTAAACCACATATACAACCAAGTAGAATATATTTTTGGAGCCACTAGAACAAAAAATTCAAGATGCAACAAACATTTACTTTGGGTTAGGCAATACAATCAACTGCTTTTCAAAAATATGTTTGAAAAAAGTTCAAAAATTCCAGACTGCTTAGTTAAAAGTAAAACCCTAGAAGAACATATGCCAAGAATAAAGCACCCATCTCACAAGGGGAGGGCCACAAATTATTCATCTTACTAGACTTTGTAATAGATGGCAGAGTCATGGTTGTGAAGAATGTAATTCATATAACCAAAGTGCCTTCTCACATGTTTCACTTAAGCACAATGGAAAGATGGTTAATGTTCTGCTATTAAGTAATCATGTAGTAGTGATATTTTAATAAACTCAAGAGTATCTTCAAAGAGGTCCATTTTCCCATGTAAAATGAACAAACCATTCTTTATGATTTATATGTTCTGTGAGTAGCATTCATATGCATTGGCATACTCTTCATAATAGGAGTTATAGTGGCTGATGAACTCCAAGTTGCAGGATCAAATGCTTCTACAAAATGTAAGAGGATATGTGCCACTTAAGTTGATGATATTGTACCTTTTCATAGAACTTGATGGAACGATCCAAATCACCTACACGAAGCATGACTTGGCAGAGAGGTTCAGGTGTTGGGCCCCTTTGAATAAGCTCAAAGAGATAGCCATCAGGATCTTGTGCAAAAGCAATAACTGTCGTCCCTCCTTTAACAGGACCAGGTTCACGAGTGATCTTCCCACCTTTGGCCTTGATGTTCTCAGCCAATTTATAAACCTGAAGTAAAAAATATATAGGATTATAAATACTACTAACATATAGATAAGCACAACTTTAGATGGGTGAAACTACACATACATCTTCACTTGCAATTGCAAAATGCCCAAACCCTGTGCCAATGTCATATTTATCAACTCCATAGTCTGTTGATTAACAAAAGAAAACTGTAAACATTAGAGGATGCGCAATCACAATAACAATAATAAACCAGATGCAAGCATCAACAAACCTATATACCTATAGCTGCTACAAAGCAGTTAAGTAAATGTGTCAAGGTGCGAAACCTGAAGACACTATGTTTATGACAGAAATATTTTTTGATGCATAGTATCATGGTTTCATCAAGAGAAAGCACAAACAATAACAAAAGTAAAAGCTGAACCAGCAAGCAAGGGCACAAAAGAAAAGAAAAAGAAAGCAAAGCTAGATAGAAAGCAAGAAACGCACTATATGTCAGTTCCAATACAAAATGAGAATCTTCTGGCCCAAAACCAAGGAAAGCATTTGAATATTTCTCTTCCGGAACATCTCGTTTCCTCAAAAGTTGCATCCCAAAGCATTCAGTATAAAATCTGATGACAACAATGCCAACAAATAGAAAACAATTAACCCAAATTTTTAAAATGGATAAGTTAGCAAAAGATATATATTAAAAAACATTGCAAGCAAGCATACTTTATGGTGCGGTCCATATCACCAACACGGTAAACAGCATGCAGGAATCTGCGCTTATCCTTTTGAACCCATTCAAGCACATTTTCACTGTCCGGAACGGTCTTGGCTTCAGCTTCAGATGCCATACTAAATCCTTCCTGTTCAAATGGCATTACCAAGATAAAAAGAGCCTAGAATACAAACTCCATACTCATAGAAAGAACATATTGCTAAAACCAAGAGATGTTGAAGGAGAGGAAAAAACAATAACTTGATCGAAATAACACATCCTGCAAGAAATTCGACTCAACAGTACACAAAGCCGCAAAAGGATCCACCTTGATAGGTAAACAGCTAGTTTTAACAACAACAGCAGCATCACAACGCTGAACTAGGTCTAACAAAACACAAAGCACTGATGAATAACCTGAAATTGTGGAAGTAGGAAAACAATGCATATTAAAAATCCTTTCAAAGAAGGAAATCTATTGTGTTACAGTAAAACGATCAAGAAAAAAGAATGGATATGAAAATCAAAGAAAGCATTTCAAGGAACTTTTCTTCACGTTTTCTTTCTATTTTCCTCCATTTCCCCTCAATCCAAACACACCCTTTCCAATTAAACAATTCTTTCAACATTTAGGTAAAGAAATTCACTTCGATCTTTCAAATTATCTGCAAAACTAACAAAAGATCAGGAAAAGAAGCATGGGATCACCCAAACTTCAATCTTTGGTTCCATCATGAATTCAAGACACATAAAAAATGAATAATTTCTAATAAACATCCCAAAATCCTTCGTGGAATTCATCATATCAATGAATAAAAAGCCGATTATCAAAGAAATGATGGAAATTTTCTCGTACCTATGAGGCCGCTGCCCTGTGCTTGGAGTGTTCGAGAAAAACCTTCAGCCTGTGCAATATTTATGTGAAATTTGAGGAATTTTACTCCTTAACCCTCAAACATATGTATATATATATATATATAAAATATTAGTTCCTTGAGATAAGCCAGAGACTAAACAAATAATTTATAATTTTATAAGGGGTTGATATGTAAACTATTCACTGTCAGTGCATCGTCACCCAGGAAAGAAACCCCGAATAGGGACCATATCTTTTGAGCTATACACACCGTCCATCTAAAAGTGAATCAGGATGATGGAATCTGATAAAAAGTTGAAAAAAAAAAAACAGACATAGACTTCCACTATTCAGAATCCATCTGGGTGGACCTTTCTTTTTTTATTTTTTTATTTTTCATAAATATGGACAAATAATGTTTCAAGGACGTATATAAATTTTTATAACATTATTTTTTTTGCTTTTATATTATTTAGAATAGCAATTGTGCCAACTGTTTGCATGAAAATTTTTAAATTAATAAAAACACATGCTCTCTCTCTCTCTCTCTCTCTCTCTCTCTCTGTGTTAGTAGTTGTTAATTATTAATTAAGTATACTGTGCCTGATGGTTAACTTGGGTGGGATGAGGAACTTCAATCAGCCCACAAGCCCCAAAAAAAGCTAAGCAAGGCCCAGTGGACCGCATGGCCCATCTCTATTCGCACATCTACATTTCACTGAATTTTTTTCCTTTTTTTTATTATTTCCTCGTAATAGTCTAATAATACTTGCCCGCATATGAAAAATAAGGACAAAACAATCAAATGTCTCTAATTCAAAACTTATTGGAAGCAATGATAATAATGGGTCACTGGTTGTAGGTACGGGCCCGTAACTCAAACAACTCACTCCTTGTTGAAAGTGTGTAAACTGCATGATCAATTCCTGGTTCGTGCGCCGTATGCCCCTGATACTTGTCACTTTTATAAAAAAAAAATATATTTAATAAAATGAAGTTTAATGTTGCAAGTGAATGATCAGATGTTCAAATCTTATCTCACATGGTGAAGGTTATAAATAGTTTCGCTTATACATTTTGTCCGATATCAAATTATATATATATTTGCATCAATTCAAATAAATAAATTTGGTACAATGTCTCATTAATCTGCATTAATTAACTGTTACATCACACTCAATGAGCAATAATTAAAACACAAATCTCTATGCTTTTTCTTTGTGATCAAACATATATAACATACTTCATCTCTAAAAATAATGATATATAATCATAAAAAAAAAAATCAAGCTTAAATAGCACTTAGCTGCATTGCATTGATAGGAAAAACCAGAGGAGGAGCTCCATTAACGGCAGTAGATGCAAGCAATGCAGCAGCAATCTCTGTAGGATGATAAGGATCCCAAAATATATACTTTTTCCTATCTGAACAATAACTAGACAATGGAATACAAGCCAGCTTGGCATTCATGTTCCCCAGTCCACAACATGCAGCCTTTGTTTCAGTAAAACCTGTCACCATTAATTAACATCACAAACAAAACTTAATTAATTAACTTCTCTCACTCTGCAGTTAAAAATAAAAAAAAAAAAGAATCAGAAACTAAATCTTAATTTCAATGTGTATATATATATGTGTACCATAAGATGCAGGATTCTGAATGCATTGCAACAGTGAAGAGGATGCATCAAAGAATGAGAAACTGAAACCAGTCAAGCTTGATTTCAATTGACTCAAAAGAGATGATGCTCCTGTGGTGTACTGAATTGAGAGGTTATCTGTTACTGAATTGCAGTCTTTTGTTTTGCTCTTTGCTCTTTGTGATGGACAGCAGCCGATCGGTCCCGTACCGACAAACAGAAACTTCCTCGCACCGAGATTATACAATGCCTGTCATTCATCAATTCGATCATTCATATTAGATGCAAACCAAACATATTATCTGCAACCGATTCAACCAAATCACATATATAAACAAATTAAATATATGTGTACTTGAAGTTGGCCTTGCAAAGTGGAGACCATGGATTGAGCATACTGTTGAGGAGTGAGATTTGTTTTGTCAGGATCATAAGCAAAGATATCATTACTTCCAATGACAAAAGTGAAGATGGATTTGGAAAGATGGTTTTCTGCTTCTGTGCTTCCAAGTTGTTGTGCCAAAGTTGTGAACACTGATGAGTAGTAGTTTATCTGCTGGTTGAATGAGAGGCAATGATCCTGAAAAAAATATTTGGTTAATTAATTAACTCATTAGATTAAATGTTGTTAATAAATTTTTGATGTAATTAAAGAGTTAATAATTACTTGGTTTGTGGAGTCAAAGACACCAGCACCTCCAGAAGCAAAGTTGAGACCATTTAAGAAAGCTTGTGTTTTGTTGGCATTGGATTTTATGCTGAGATATGGAGGTGGAGATGGTAGTCCAAGATAATCAGCTGCCATAAATAAAAAATTAATGTCTTTTTTTGGTTAAATGAATGAAAATTTATATTTAATTAAATTAAAAAGGGGAAATTAAAGTATAGGGATAAAGTATAAAGTGAGAGAATAGAATAATTAATTTCTTCCCACTTTTATTTGATGGAACATTTATATTCTACGCGTTATTATTATTCTAATCTTTCCACGTACACAACCACTTAATATTATCTTATTATTATTTTAATAGATTAAGTTTCAGATTTTGTACATATTATATATGTGTCCATAGCTTTGACCTCAAACTAAAATATTGATAAATAGTTCCAAAGCAATGGCTTCCACAAAGATCTAATTAATATATGGATACATGTGAGGGAGATCTTCGGAGAAGGTTAAAAAGTCAAAGACTAGCCATCCTTCATAATTTTTCTTTTTCTATAATTGTAGCAAATAATAAGTAAAATTCTAACCTTGAGTTTGAAGTAGAACAAGAAAAGAAATAAAAACAGGTACAAAACAAGTTGGACTCATGCATGAAGAACACAACATCATTATTGTAACGTTAAAAGGAAAAAACACTAATTACATGCATGCAAGGTGGCAGAGTAATTAGTATATGCTCGCTAGTCCTTGTATTTCTATATATATATATACCATCATGTATTCAATGCCCACTACTATATATTACAGATATATACGTACACCTTTGACCTTAAGAAATAAGCATTCATAATACCAATCAAACTAATTAATGGCTTCTAAAAACAATCTATCAAATATTAATTCAAAGTCTACTATACCACTCCTTCACATAAAACGCTCCTCTTCTTCTCAAGATTTTCCATGTCTATGTTCTCACATCTAAACCAAGGATTAACAGACATGAAACACAAACATTAATTAGACTATATATACATAACATGCATCCATATATATATAATACCAAATGATTAAAAAAAAACAGAAAACAAAAAAGAAGACAGTCTTAATAAGAAACAAATATAAAAGAGAAAATTAATTAATACCAAGAAAATCAACAGAGTTGTTGCCATTGCTGAACCTGCCAGTGGGCTTGTGGCCTGGATAATCAATCCCATTGTGTGGGAAATCAGCTTTGAGAAGAGAAAAGGTGAGATGATTATTGTTTCCCACATCTGCAAGAGAATCCCCAAACACATACATTGCAGGACTTGACGCCTTTGCATGCCCATGCAACAATATCAAACATAACATCATCATCATCATCATCATCAAATAACCCATCTCTCTCTCTCTCTCTCTCTCTCTCTCTCTCTCTCTCTATATATATATATATATATATATATATATATATATATATATATATATATATATATTTAGAGATTTCTCAATGCTTGTTATCTTGGAAGAAAGCTATATATGGAGGTGGTTTTATAGAGAGAGATATGAATACAGATAGATATAAAGGCTAATTAAAAAGGAGTGAGAAGTGAGAACACAAAGGGGAGAGTAGAGAAGCCGTGTATATGTGCATGCATGTTCAAACAGTCAATATATGGGCTATAGAGAAAGTATCAAAAATTCTCCTTTTCACACACACACACATATACACACACACACACACATATATATATATATATATATATATGAGAAGAAGATAGGGTTGAATAAAAGATATATAGAGTGAGTGATGGGGTAGAAAAGAATTAAGCAAGTTCTTTTCATGTGTATAGTTTCATGGCCATACATGATTTATTGATTTATTAATTTGAAAGATAATGAATGGAGATGAGCGGATGAGAATGCACCACCGAAGAAGTCCCATTTGTATGGGATGTTGATACATAGCATTATAGGAGAGAGAATGTAAATGAAGCATTTCTAGCTCAATGGCTGGCTTGGGTGTATGGACTCAAGTATTCTCAATGTCTGTATCCACTATGGGTACAGTCAAAACCTGATTTCGACCTTCACAGCCACCAACCTTGACTTGGCCCTTTGCCGGAGGAGATACGCCATCGGATCTGATCTCCGATGCCCCAAAGGAAGGACATCAGCCCTTGGATGTTGTCTCCCAATAGTATTTTTTTTAATGTATTTTCTTCTACCGTTTTCTCATTAATAGGGACAGTGTTGTAAAATCACTCCTCGATCTTCTCTCCTCTATTATATGTGTACATAATAGAGACCTTCTTTTCATCTATATAAATACCTCTTGTATTTTTTTATACCTCTAAAGGATTTGATATGTAATTTTTCGATGTATTATTTTTATTTATATTTTTTTTTGTAATTTAATTTTTGTACTTGTATTTTTTTTTTGTTTAGTTTAATGTTATTGTGCTTTTTCCATTTTATTTTTAAATGTAAATGTGAATTTCATGGAAATTATATGTACATAATCAAGCTTGATATTATGATATTTATTGCTTGATATATGTAACGGTGTGATATAAGTTGAGATTTGTAAATATTAAAATAAAAGATTATGGGTGGTGCATGTAAGAGAATGATTGATATATATGCTGACTTAGTGGTTCATCATTAATAAATAGTGTGATATGACACTTTATAAATATATTTTGTTACGAGAATAATTGATATGTATTAATTAAAGAGGTGGACAAACTAAAACAAAAGGATTAGTGATTGATTTTGATGGCTTACTCCAATGGTCCACAATTCATGCATGAGCGAGAGACTTTGTGTGAAGTGTGATATATGATGGAAATTATATATACACAATGAATCTTGAGATTATTGTGAAATATTTATAAATATATTTTATATGAACAATAATATATGCTTAGAGTTATGAGAACTAAACCAAAATGTCAGAACAAACCATGAGTGGGTGAGCACAAGAAGAAATTAAATAGAAATGTTAGAGGCCGGTTATAGTAAAAATTAATTAGTCCATAGTCATCTAGTTATTTAAAAAATGATTTAAATTAAAATAAAATATAATCCGAATATAGGTTTGTGCTCTTTATTTGAGTTTTAATTTATAATATAGAGTGATTTAACAGAGAAGACAATGGCGGTGTTTCATATGGCATAAGATTTGACACACGATAGTAAATTTTTCTTATTATTATGTTTATTAATAAGCATTTACTGTTATTTAATATCAAAATATTGTAAATAATAATAATCTAATAAATATAAGCATAGCAAATATAAATGTATATGTATATTTATATTAGATATATTATATAAATAGTCCTTTAAAGGTTTACCTACATAAATCATCAAATACATTGTCTAGTTATAAATTAAATAGTAATTCATCTTGCTTATAATTAGCCTTTAAATAAACAATGACTTCTGTTTATATACAATATTAATTTATTGAGAATAAGAGAATCAATTTTATAAAAAGTGAGATTTAAATTGTCATCATTTAAGACTGCCTTCTTTTGCACGGAGATGACAATATTGTTGATTTAAGTAGGGCCACAAATATGAGCGTTGAAAATTAAAACTTACGCAAAGACAATCATTATTGATTTCTTTTTTAAAAAAAATTATTCAGAAAACCTAACTAGAAATCTTTACAATGAAGTTTTTAAATGAATAAATAATAGTTTTTTTTAAAAAAATAGATAAATTACATTATATTAAATGACACACAACACACAACCGACTCAAAAAAAAAAGACAAAAGAACGAAAACAAGAGTCATTTAATAAATAATAATATTATTTTATGTTCTTTGAAACAATATTTTGAATAAATTAAAAGGTTAGATCCATAATAAAGAAAACCTGAATTAATTGCCTCTTATTTTTATTTTAGATTACTTTTTTGAAATAAAATTATAAGAGATTACTTAGCATATATGAATGGACCATCAATCATTTCTGATTTTCTTTTTATCGAACCCTCAAATGTCCATGCATTTTTTAGATGTGATATACCATCCTAATAGATACCAAAACAGTAATCAATCACCGAAAAGAATGATACTGTAATCCAAACGAGCCTTTAATGTTATATTTAAATAAAATTATGATTATAATTAATTGAACATAATCATAATTAATTCACAAATATTCTGCTGATTTAAATTTATTGAAATTTTTTAAGGATTAAATCCATTACAAAAGGAAACATTCTCCTACAGCTAGACTTGGGTCTTAAGATTACCAAGAAAACTTATGTACATATATACATCAAAATCAAATTATAAAAAAATAAGAAAAGAAAAGCAATGAAGAGGCTGGAGCTTGATCCCTTCATATTTAATATGCAACCAAAAAAGTTTACTGAATACTAGTTCTTAAAAGCATTTGCTTGTCTATTACTGAAGACTACCCTTACTATAAACGCTATAAAACCCCATGCTCATCATGAACATAAACTCCACAACATTAATCTCAATTATATATATATATTGTATTGGCAAGTATTGCAAAAGCTCTTGCACTCATTGCTCTCTTCTTCATCCCTGCTTGTCTATCTTGCAATGCAAGTGCTAGAACTCTAATAACCTTTAATGAAGTCATGAAAGAAGAAGAGAAAGGGTTCAAATGTGATCAAATTATCAATGGAAGCGCACCAATGGCTTTGAACAATGTTGATAATGTTCAAGACATGGACTCCTTTGTGCTTGGGAAACTAGAACATTATTAGCAGACATTGAGTTTGAAATACCTATGGGAGAAGTATTTATTAGTGATAACGACAATGGCGATGATGACGATGATGATGATGGCAATGACGGCTGAGTACTTGCTGGACGTGATGGTGATTGCATGGCCACACCTTGCATGAATCCATGTGTGGATGTTTCTTAAAGCTTTCTTTCTGCATGTGTTGACCTTCATAATCATGATTAATGTCTGTGTTTTGTTTGTTCTTTCTTGTATACCCTAAGCTATATATATATATATGTCACTCTTTAGAGCTTATGTATAAATTAATAATTATATATAAAAAGATTTCTCTTCATAAGTGTTTGTCTAATTCTGTTTATACATATGGAACATCTCATTGTGATTAATTGTATGCTCACTGTCACAAAATCAAACCCATAAAAATTTAGGAATTCAGAAACACTTCTTATTTTGTCAAACAATAGTCCAATCAGTTCCATCCAAAGCAGAAGGCACAGAGGATGGAGCAGGAGCACCACTCGATTTCGAATTCATTTTAGAAAACAAAGATGATCCTTTATCAAACAAATTCGACAACACATGTGATTGCTTCTCTCGTGAGTTCTTCTCATCCTTCACTGCCTTTCGATGCGACGGTGTCTGTCTATCTTTGCTGAGAAAGGTCACGCTAATTTTCTTGAATCGGTTCTTTGGTTGTTGATTTGAAAATATTTCATCAGATCGATCCGTGATCATAACAGCTTCTTCAGGATGGGTCATGATTTTCTCTACTGTTTCATATACCTAAAGAAACATTAAACATGATGTTCTTCGTTATTCACATTGTTCATGACTCACATTGTTCATGACGAGCTGATCAAATCGACACAAATATATAGCTTACCTTGCAGATATCAGCTATTTTTTTAGCTGCTGTGCCACTTTGATAAGTAGCGATCATGTAATCTTTGCAGTTGTAGAATAGTTCGGAGAAGTTACTGTCTACAGAGAGTGTAGCTTCTGCTATCAGAAAGCTCGAACAAAGCTGGAAGATAAATCGGAGGAGTTAAGAGTTCAGTTCTTGTGAACAGAATCAAGTATTCCAATTGCTAACACTTACAGCAGAGACAAAGAGTTGCTCAAAGAGCTCTGTTGGGGAGATTTCCTCCAAGGTGGTTAAAATGCTTTCACTGCAAATCGAATTGCTGATATAGAACTTTCTTCAAACAATAAATCATCAAATAAGTTTTTTCCTTACACAGCTAAATCCTCATCGAAAAGTGGTGTTTGTCTAATGGCTGGCAATGGTTTTGCAGTTTCCCATAATTCCCGCCACAAATTACCTAAAAGATGATGAGAAATGTTCTTCTGGTCAAATAAGTGTCATAAATGTAAGGCGACAGTTATCAGATAGGATAATGTGATATGGAAATATATATTTTGGTCCATGAGCACATCATTTGTGTCATAAAAATAGAAAAATGGGCAAAATAAATGTACCTTCCTTCCGCATTCGTCTGCTTAGTCGACCTCTTCTGGATGATGAATCTTCTGCATCAGCTGAAACATTTGCCTCACCGTCTGAATCTTCAGTCCAATCTGGTGGAGAATACCATCTTACAAAGTCCTCTAGAACACATCCAGGGTTTGCAGCCTGCTCAGAGTCAAATGTAAAGCATGGCATGCATAGGGCACAATGTAATCCTCGAATCAGTAGGAAAACAAAATCATAGCTGAATCTGAGATTTCATAGAGATAATCCTCACTTACCTTGAACGCTTGCATATCGGAGAGAAGTTGAGAACACCCAGCACCAACACTGACAATACAAACAGCAATATATATTGTCAGCAGATCATAAAGAATGCTTCCAACTCGAACGTTAAGAGAATAGTCATAATAACATAAAGATATTGAAGACCTTATTTGCTAACTGTATAAAAACCGAATGCCACAGTAAGTACACCTACCTCCCAGTACGCAGCACAAATTCCTCTGTTTCTTTAATAAGTTCTTCTGTTAAAACCGGTCCCTCCTGCTCATCAATGGAGATATATGACCTAGACACCATTACTGAGAATCTAATGTAGAAACTTGCATCTTCAAACTGATGTGGCATACCTGAGTAACAGGAGAATATACTGCTTCGCCCGTCTCCAACATGGTCAGATTTTCGGATGGGTGATCAGCACCAAGTCTAAGAACATGATGACCTGAACTTGTTCTCGCATAAACCATCTGATTGGCCCCTGGGAGATAATTTGACCGATCACCATCTAGACTGGCTTCTTTCAGTACAAAATCCAATGATTTGGTGGCAAGAACTCTACGTTGATGCCTGGAAATACAACAATTTATGACCTGAAACTGTTGATGTAGAAAGCAAGAATTTAAATCCGGATTTCCCTCCAATGGAACATGAGGTATAGGCTTCCCTTCAGACCACAGCCTCCTCAGCTGCAGGTAACAATAACTCATCAGCCTTCACAGGTGAACATCAGAAAATCAATTGCCTTGGAAACATTAACTTGTAGGTGGCAAATTAATTCTTTATTAGAAAACTTATCCAATGTAAATTGAGATAACAGCCTGAAAGGTTGAAACTTCAGGATTAGAGACCTTAAAAAGCAACGATATCTCAGACTGAAATTTAAAACACACACAAGCTAGCCTCTTACTCTATCTGCATCCATATTCATCTGCTCTCTACCTTAGAAATTAAATAAAACCTAGAAAGATATGTTTAAAGCCATCAACTTACTTCTCCAACAACATAGACCCAAAAGGCTACCATCTTCTGCAGGGATTTAAAGCCCCCAACAAGCACTGAAAGTCGAACAACAAGGCTTTCAGGAGGAGCACTAAGGATATCCCTTGACAGATATGCCATAGGAAGGGTTTCTGAACAAGATGCAGTTTTCCCCCAAGGAATATGTTCCTCTGCGAATATCTTGTACAAGGATATTAAGCAGTGAAAAATAATACAAATTATTGCAGAGGATCCTGAAGTTAACTCACAGCACTCGAAATAGCAACCAGAAAGAGTCCCCACTAGAACATTTCCAAAACAAGCCTACCTGAATCAAACAATATTCGTGTCAGAGAGTGGAATTCCTCATCATGACAGCAGTCAGAATTTGACTTTTCATCCTTTTCACGACGAACTAATGCCTTCACAACAGAAAAGCCAAACCCCGCCTTATCTTTGTTGGGTAAAGGATCCACAGCTAATGATAAAATATCTTTTATGGACTTGTAATTCTGAGCACACCTGTATATGAAGAAACATTGCTCATAATGCACGGAGACACTTGCACGGTGCAAATTAAGAAAACTATTATGATGACAAGCTAATGAAAGGAGTAGAAAAAGGTGATAGCAATGAAAGATTAAATTTAACAATAGCAATCAAGCAAGTAATTAAATTTAAAACAAAGGTATTTGGAAATAAACCATGTGAATTTGAAATAGCAGTTACATCCCAAACTAGCTAAAAATCATATTCAACATATAAAACAAACTTGTTGTGGATATTTTATGACAGATGTAAGTCATCCAGAAGAAGAAAAAGGAAAGCATTTTAAATTACTTACGGTAAAGCACTAAGAAAAGACTGAAAAATAAACCACACTTACTCAAAGGCCACTGCCAGCTGCCCCAAAATAGTGGCCGGAATGACAGAGTACTTAATGCATTTGCCTGAATTATCCTCGTCTTTTGTGGTTTTTCTGTCTGTGGCCTAAAAATAAGAAGACACCCAACAATCAGAAAGAAGAGCATTGGGAAAAGGTATTGCAGCTGTCATGCAGAAACTTCAAAAGAACACCACTAGGTATTCCTAGTATATAAAATGCCATTAAACCCTACCCCAAGGACCATATATAGCCACACAGACAACCAAAATCTGATAATCATTCCCATTCTCGTTAAGTGTCATAACAAGTGATTTGTAGAACAGAACCAATTACAAAAAGCCCACAGAGCTACATACACACAGCATAGCCATCATATCTCATAAATTTATCATCATACTAAATACAATTGGCAAATCTAAGACGCATGAATTATAGCGTTCATTTAGTAACATCCAGTATATCTATAATTTAATGAATGAAGAGGAAAATGCTGTTCTTAATTTAACTAGAACAATACAAGAAACAAGTATTTTGTCATGGGAGAGAAATGCTCTGGTACATGGGCCTCAGTGGAATCCTTTTAGTTCCAAAGACCAACTCAAAACTAATAAATTCCTCGGCGAATGCCTGAGTTTTTCACCATTCGTCCACAAGCATTAGTTAAAGCTCTTAACTTTCACATTCTAAAATATCAACTAACAAGGAATCTATACAGGCAACCGAAAATTCAAATTAATTGCAAAAGAAATAAAACAGAGAAACAATATTCTAACTTATTCTTAGATTGCAGACAAGAAATACATGAAATAAATTTATGAATCCCCAAAAAAAGAACAAAATTTCCGTTCATATAAACCTCTTCAAGGACTTTGTTCGATTCGCCAGCTCCCACCATCTCTTGATCCGAAGCTATCCCCGGGCCCCTGTTGGATTGCGCATCCCTCTCTAAACGACAAACCATTCGAAAGGTAAAACAAAATCAATAAACACAATCAAAACAAGAAGCAAAATCCACAAAAAAAAAAAAAAAAATCCATGCAAAAAAACCTCGATCCACGGTGAGATCAGCTTTGATGTCGGAAAGGACCTTCTCGGCCTTGACCGCGGCAGAGTGGAAGGCGGTCTTGGCCCTCGAAACGAAGGAGAGAGAAGTCTCCATGGGATCTAAACAGATCGAAAATGGAGACAAATCGAAGAGAAAGCGAGAAGAGAAGCCAACCCGGAATCGAGAAAGAAGTCGAATAAGTAAAAAAAAAATAATCAAACAGTGGCTGAAGAAGTGACGTCGGCGCCGAGATTGAAAGTTTGTGTGCACGTTACCAAGCTGAAGTTTTACATATAACCCCTGCAACTTTTATATTACATTTTCACCCTCGTAAAAATTCCTATTCCCATCTTGATCATTTTTTAAGGGCATATATAAGTTGAAGCCCCTAAAATTATTGGGTTAAAAAAAACTCTGCTTCAAAACTATCCCCTCTTGTTTTTACTGTGGTAAAAATTCAATACGGAGACCAGGAGACCAACTACCTCTGATCTTGATCTAGATATCGAATTATTTTAAAAAAAATCTGAGATTGAATCCTATATAATCCATATAAAATAAAAACATAAATATTTGTTGAGTTTGCTCCGCAAGTCTCAACATCCTTTATATAGGATATTTTATAAGGAATATATGTTGAGAGCCATAGATTATTCTTCGTATCAGCCTTGTTTATAGTAGAGAATCACAAAGCGTGATTTGCACTGAGAATTAGAGAAGAAATAAACAAAGTCTACAATGGAAATATTCTACTTATATAATGATAAAGAGAAAAATATAAAAAAAAAGAGAAAAAGCTCGAGTTGAGCTCATAACAAGCAATGTTCTTGAGATGAAGAACAATGGACATTTTAGAGTGGCCTTGTTTTCCTCCCTGCTGCTCTGCCACAGAGAAGAGCATTCCTGGGGATTGGGTACTCATCTCTCCATGAATTTGATGGAGTGTAAACTCTCAGGTAAAATTGCTGTCCTAAGTATTGTCTCTCCCAGTTCTCTGATCTTATGTTCCACATTCCAACATTGTCCAATGCCATGTAAATTGCTGTCCATGATTTCGGGTACACCTGATGATCATATTTAATGAAATCAGCTCCGATGATTTCTCGTGATCAAATGGAGTTTCTCAGAAATGAGTAGTTACCTGAACCGAGTACCGTGCAACAGTGTCTCTAAGATTGTAACTTTTTCTGCTTTTAGTAGATGACCACTGTCCTCCATCCATTCTGCAGATCAACAGATGTAAGTTCAGTTGAATGATTGGCTTCAATTAAAATTTTCCAGAGTTATTACCCGACGACGAAGAATGAATAACCATTGATATGCCAGGACTGGACAGTGTTCTCATAGTTCTCAAAGACAATCTCAATGTACTCTCTGTAATTGGCTCCCATGACAGAGGTCTGCAGATATGCACCTCCAAAGGTTGGTCTGTCAGGAATACTTCCTACCCAAAACACACCAGAGATTTTATAGTAATCTGCGAGTTTCAGAGGAGTGTCAGCAGGAATGAAGGAGACACTATTGACGGCATATCTTTGTTTGCCGTTAATGTTTGCAGCTGAGTTTGCGAGACGAATTGTTCTCGTAGTGTTGATCATTCCATAATGGTAAGAGCCTTGCGGGTTTGGTCTCGGTCCGCTTGCTGTCAGATTCCATCTGGTTTTCATGTTCAAAATTGTTTAGCATATTAGTATGTTAGCAAGTGTATTTGCAAAGTGTATAATAATTACCGGATTGATCTGGCTTGATTGAGGGAGAAGTCGATCTCAACTGTAGGCCCACCGGGAGGGGGGCCGGACGGCCTCCCGGCGGAGTTACTATAATGAAGGATAGCCGTTGTGGTTAGTACGGGACTTGTAAATCGAGTTGAAACTGCAATGTAGTAGTCTAAAGGAGGTTGATCAGCAGTGACAAGCACAGAGTAAGACTGGCCCAGACAAACATCAAGAGATGAGTAAGTGTTCTGAAGAGTGTGAGAGCCTTCAACTTCAACCAATTTCATTTTGTGACCTTGAAATCTGATGTTCAAGCATGTCGTCAACCCGACATTCGAAATACGGAATCTGTATGTCTTACCTGCAGAAATTAGAATTCAGCATCAAACGAACGACGGAAAAAAATACAGTAAGTAGAATGCACCTTGTTGGACAGTGAAAGTGTTGCCGTTCCATCCACGGCCATTGATGAGTACGCCGTCAGGAAAAGGAAGACTCTGACCACGATCTAAAGTCGCTCTCAAGTCCTATATAACAAGTGTACAGAGTTCGTTTGATTTGCAGAAATGTAATACAGTATAATACAAGCGGTTGAATCACAGCGCAACTGCTTGATTATACTTTTTATGTTTGATATTCAATGGACAACACTAAATTTTTATTAAATTTTGTGGAGATAAAATATAACAAAGGTAGCCGAGCTATTTTTTATTTTAACAAAGGATAGTTTTGTCTATTAGTTATGTTATAGGTTAGCAACATTGCCATATACCATGGTTTTTGGAGTACAAAACATTTATGACGTTGTGACAGAGTAATGCTATATGTCCCGAATAGGTGTCCTGAGCAGGTGTCCTGAATCTAACCCCGGAGGTGTGATTCTGCGGGTTTAGCATTCTCACATCCGGGGTTAGCATTCCACACCTCCGGGATTAGATTCGAGACACTTATTCGGGACATATAGCATTATTGGTTGTGAATCTTGTGATATACTTAATTATTTCTTTAGTGCTGAACTGAAACAAGTATAAAAAATATTTGTGTTATGGTTAAATTCTTTTGTATCAAACAAACCCTTAAAGTAATAATTTAATAGGATGAACAATGGTCGATATCTTACAGTGTGATTGGCCTTGAACCAATCTCCGGCGAGGATAGTGTAGTCTCCGGCAGGAGGTGGAAAAGGGACGGGAATCATCGGACGGCTGAGAATCTTGAAGCCACCAAATCCACCAGCAGCTTTGTGCATTGCAAGAGAAGGGAAGTAGTAGTAAGAACCAATCTGGTCCTTGACTTGCAGAATGTAAGTGAAGTTCCTTCCTGGAGGAATTGGGCAGTTTGTGCCATAAACTCCGTCTTCCCATGAATTCCTCCTTTGTTGTATTCCATTCCTAATGGAACAATTTTTTTTTCTTTTAAATAAAATGAATAAACCATATAGATATCAAAAATACTCCTACAACAAAATTTTCACCTTATAAAAACAACACTAGCAAGATACAATAACTCAAAACCAATTCAATTGAAGAGATCATTATTCATGAATTTTTGATTTATTGAAGAGTAATATTAAATTTTAGTTCTCCACATTTCAAGCCCACATGATACATTAACATGTCATTCTCAAAAAATTAAAAAATAAAATAAAATAAAACATTAGCATCATCATGTATGCATCTCAATGTGTTTATGGGACAACCATGTGACCAATTTACTTAAAATAAATAAAGAAATATTTTTATAAATTATATATAAATTTATAAAAAACATTTCTTTATTAATTTTAATTACATTGAAATGAGCTGGCATGCACTTTGGAAAGTGGGTCCCATTAAAGAACACCAAATGAGTTGGCCATAACTGGCCGAACCTTTTTCTCTGAACCCCTGACACCAAATCCAGCCAATCAACACCGAACACGATTCTTATCTATCCTTACAAAAAGCACACGACCGTACGATCTAGATCCAATGGTTAATTCAAGCGTTTCACCAGCTCCATTTGCATCTGAACCATTCTCTTGACCCTTAAAAAATTAAACAAATAAATATATATAACTAAAAAAGTAAGCAAAGCTTTTCAAAGGAAGAGAAGAATTGGATTCCCTGCGGTGCACTCACGGATCTATCTTGAAACTCACGTTGGGAAGTACTAAAATGACAATTATACCCTCCAACGACGTCATCACGAAAAAGCAAGGCTTTGTGGTTTTTTTCACGTCATTATCTCTGATCCCGGGGGCATTTTATAGCCAGTAGTTTCTTTTGCTTAGAACCCCCTTAAAAACATAAAAATGTCTCGTAAATCTTTCACTAGTAAAAAAAAAAAGAAACTTTCCTACGGATCCCTAGAAGGACAAAAGTTTACGTCTCAGCCCCTGTGAAGGACCAAAACATTAAAAAAAAAAAAACTGTCCATCATCTCATTCTCATTGACAAGAACATGATTAATCTAAACAAGAAATAAACAAAAAAGAAAAAAAAGAGAGAGAGAGAGAGAGAGAGAGAGAAAGAGAATAAAACCAGGAGATGAGAAAGGGTTCATTGAGGCTGTTGAAGACATTGATGATAAGATTGTCATTAGTTTGACACTCAATCTGAGGTCCTGGAAACTGCCCATTTATCAAAATCCCCTGCATTCATTCCATGTAGCAAAATCATCAACAAAAGTTCAAAAAATAAAAAAAGAGAGAATAAGAGAAATGTGAGTATATATATATATAGCTTAACCTGTTGTTTGATTCCAAGAGGATAGATGAATCCATAAGTGACATTCCAATTAAGGAAACGGTAAGGATCATCAGCTTCAACATGGATAGAAGACAAGAAGAAGAAGAAGAAGAAGAAGAGAAGAAGAAAAAGAGTGAGAGTTTTGCTTTGCATTATTGCTGGAAGAGCAGATGGAGAGGAAAAAGAGAAACAGAGAGATCTATGAATATTTTGGGAGACAAGAAAGTAAGGACTGGTACTATGCATTCAGTGAGTATGTGTTATTTATGGGTGGTCACAAGAACCTATAGCTGTTAAGTCAAACAGAAAAAAAAAAAGGTGGTAAAAGTTATTGTAAATAAATAAAAAATATATATATTTGATTACCACTCCGATATGGAGTATATTGTAAATAAATAATAATAATAAAACATTTATGATGCATTGTCACATGTTCTTGTGTTTCACTTCACTTGGGTCTTGTGCATGTTACTGCTGGTTTTTTTATTTTTTGTGTAAAACACACACAATGGTAAATTTGAAAAAAAAAAAAAAAAACCAGAGTAAAACACAATGGTAATAATATAAAAATATGTCACGATGTCCATCATGAAACAATATGCCAAGAGTGGATCATGATCATTTTTTTTAAGGGATTTCTGTGATTTATTTATATTTATTTTTTTTATAAAAAAATAATAATAAAATACAAACTATATTTAAACTAATTATTAAATTAATTAATTAGGGAGCCAAAAACGAGTAGGAAACTCAAAGCATATTGTGGGGAATGCATGCTACCAAATTGTATATGGGAACATTATTGAGAATTATATATATATGTGGATTGATCAACTCACTAGTCTTGATCGTTACAATGATGATGCTACATATTGAGAGTGTTTTATTTATCTCCATGTGAACGGGCGTTTTAATTAATATTTGAAAAATTATTGCATAAATTTTTGTGTGAATTTTAAAATTTTAAAAAACTTACATTAAAAAAAATATATATATATATATATATATATATATCTATAGATAGAAACTATTTAACAACGTTGGTGTGCAAGGCTCTCCCAAATGACATGCTCCAAGGTGTTATTATATATATATATATATATATATATATATATATATACATAGATGATTAACCATTGATTACTTAATTAATTGATTAATCAAATTGATTAACTTATACTTGCTCTATGTAGATGCTAATGATGGCTAATATCAACTAACTACTATTATGTGTTCCTTGTGGTCTAACGAATTCTCTTTGTTTTTTTTAGGAAATAAAAATGCTTCATCATTTGGGAGTTCTTTGAACTGAATTATAAAAAATGGCTTGTTTTAAAAATTAAAATGATTTTTAGTATATATTAGTGATTAATTAAAAAAATTTATTAGTCACTAGTTAGATTAAATATTTCTAATTTAAATTGATTGAATAATAAAAATAAGGGATAAGCTAGTAACATTAAGATCAATGAATCATCTATCGATAACCTACCCTTTTGCCTTTAGGATCTAGTCACATTTCATTGCTTTATTTAACATCCCAAGCGCCCCTTCTACCCCAAGAAAATGCGGTCCTCATGGGGAATTAATTATCCTCAAAATTTGACTATTTTGTTGGAAATAAATAATCATATTTTCAAATGTATAACTCTTTCACAACCTTCATTTATTTGTAAAATTGATTATATGTTTATTGTATGGATAAATGCAACTCCAAATGTTAAAAATGCTAAATTAGAGGAGATTATTTCGATAATGAAAAGATGTCTCAACTTCGTTAGTATTAACATGGAAGGTCCAAGCATACTTTGGAGTAATTAAAGTAATAATGAGATCTCAGAGAAGTTGGTATCTTGTTTTTGTTGCGGAATAAAGGGAACTGAGTGGAGCAGGGTCGCAGCATAAATACTTGAAGATAAAAGATAAAGATGATAGACACAGATTTTACGTGGAAAACCCCTAAACAAATCAGGGTAAAAACCACGGGCAAGATAGAAGAATTTACTATAGTGGTAAAAAAAGGAGCTACAAGCTTTCTGTTAACAAGGAAAATACCAACTAATTCTCTCCTGTAACCGAAGCAACACAAACTCTCTAAAATATTTTTCCCACTATTTTTTCTCACTTTCTCACCCTCACCCCCACTCTCACTCTTCTCTTCAAATTTGAGGCTATGCAATGAAAGCCTTCAACCTTCCTCTATTTATAGGAATTCTAATGATGTGATTAGGTGAGGATTAGGTGATAATAAATAAGCTTGACTAAAGGTTGGTTGCATACCAACTTTGACAAGCAGCTTTTTCTATTATTATATATTATTATTTTTTAGTTATTCTCCCTTGTTAGTGAGCTTGTAGTTGTTGTTGAGTTGCTTTTTTCTCCTTGCCTTTTTTTATATTTCGTTGCGTTGAGTCATGTTGTTAGAGTTTGTTTTGTATTCTATTTTCTTTTTTTCACTTTAATATATGTGGGTTATCAACCTTATTTCAAAAATCATCAAGATTGGGGCTTAAATATTATTGTAGGTATTTTTCTTCCCCAAAAACTTTATTTTAATGCTTTAATTTATTTTAATTTAAAAACATGCTTTAATTTTTCAAGCGCAATCATAAAATTAACCTTCCTAGTTTTTTTTCAAAACATACATCAATATGAGCTCATGGAATGCACTATTCATCTCTGTCCCACAGTTTAAAGCGCCATGCGGTTTGCTCATAATTGAGCTCAATCATTTTTTTTTAATTATTTCTTTAGGAATGCCAATTAATTTTTTTTGGTTTAATTAAATAATATAAATTTGTTACTGTTTCTTATAACTAATAAAGGAAAAGAAACCAACATTAATATAGCCTAATAACAAATGCACATGAGTCATATGTAGAAACATTGGATATAGTAAAAGAAGGAAAATATACAAACAAACAAACAAACAACAACAACAACAACAAAAATATGAAAATTATATAAACAATCAAGATATACTCCGAATGACTTCTAAAGAATTATCGATAAAGAACAATAATAATAAAAAAAGCAAAAACAACAATAATGACAAGATAATCCAATAATAATAATAACCAAGGTGCATGCAAAGCACCAACTTGCCTTTTAATGTTTAAAAAAAATTACTAGATTGCCTGAATAAAAAAATTATTAAATTTGACATATTATTGATATGATTACCATGATTAACCAAACATGGTAATGAAATATTATTAATTATATAAATTTTCAACCAAACATAATAATCCCGTATTACCATAATATTTCTAGATATATAATATTTTTGACCTCATTACCACAGTAATCTCATTACTATAGTAATATATTATTACTGTAAACCAAATGACTCCTTAATGTTATAAAAAAAAATAATAGTTTTTCTTAAAAATTTGGGGCAAGCTAAAAAAAAATCTCATAAGTGGAGTGGTAGTTAATTATCCTCCCATACGAGAAAAGTTGAGAATTTGATTTTACTCTTACACAATGGTTGAGAGTTTGTGATTCATTCATATTTATTAAAAAAATAAAATGAAATCCAAAATTAATAAAAGCTTTATAGGTTTTTACACTTGTGGTCGAAATATTATTATCTTTTTAAAAGATGAAATCATGTTTAATTCTAAACTTTGGATTTTTTTTTTTAAAGAGTTCAAAAGCTTGACTAGGAATTCGACATCACCTGCGCCCCATCAAAAACAAAAACCATTTCAATAGCCAATCAACTGCCACTATTTTTCCACGCGTGGAAACATTAGTGGCTTTCAAGGAAAATCATATTAAGATTACACACAGCTAATCCTTGTTAGGGACGCAGTGATTAACACAGGTCCATAGTTCCACATCGTCTGCGAGACTGAGTCCCTCTAGTCTTATATACTCATACTAAACCTTCGCTCTAACTGCAGTTATAGAGAAGTTATGGTGGTGGGTACTTGTATTAACATGGTATCAGAGCTTAAGTATTGCTGTGGCTAAGATCTTGGGTCCCACATCCGCTGTGGGGCTAGGGGACATGTTAGAGACGCAGTGGTTAACACAGGTCCATAGTCCCACATCGCCTGCGGGACTGAGTCCCTCTAGCTTTATATACCCATACTAAATCTTCCCTCTAACTGCAGTTATGGAGAAGTTAAGGTAGTGGGTCCATGTATTAACAATCCTAATGCGGGAAAGCAAACTCCATTACCGAACTTTCAAAAGTAATAGCTCCGAGATTTACTCCATTGATTTCAATGATTGAGCTTCAGTGTGAGTAGTGATCAAAAGAATGAAAAAGAAGAGAAACATCGTTTTATTCACCTCTTCAGATCGGTGCTGCTCTATTGGGTCTACTTGCCCTGAATTGGGAGTATTAGAGTAATTAATAGTCGCATATAGATTAATTTAAATGATTTTGTTTTAGAGATATTTAGTTTTATCTGAAGTTGATTTACTTTAACAGATCTTTTACCTGCTATCTTTGTGACATTCCACTTGTCAAAATACTATTTGCTCCAAAAAGCTAAAAAAAAAAAAAGAAGTTTTGTTCAAAATATCGGATGCGTGGACAGTTCAAAAGCATGGCTAGGAAATCCACAAAGAAGAAAGACAAGCTCCATATCTCGAATACAAAAACATTTCATATGTCAATCAAAAGCCATAGATATGTCACGTGTCAATTCATTACAGGATCTGAAAGAAGAAAAAATGTAAAGATTCACACAGCTAATCCTAACGAGGGAAAGCAACGCCACTACCGAAACTTTCAAAAAGTAAAGTTTAACTAACACCTCCGAGCTTAGCTTCACTAATAAATTGACTGACTGAGCTTCAGTGTGAGTAGTGATCCTGATCGGAAGAAAGAGAAGAGAGATGGGGAATGCTGAGAGTTCATCTGAGTCACATAATAGAAACAATGATAATGAAGAGGGAAATAAGTTTTCTTCAGCTCTTAAAGTTGGCGCTGCGGTGGCCGGATTTGTCGCTCTATTGGCTCTAGCTGCTCATAAGTTTGTGGTGGCCGGAGTTGCCGCTCTATTGGCTCTAGGTGCTCTGATTTTGGGATCCCCATCTCAAGAACTTGAACCTCATGGTATATATATAGGTTGATTGATTTGTAGATATTTTATTATGTAATGTCATATTTAATTCGATTCTTGTCGAGTTTCAACAGGAGTAAAATATGAATCTATTTCTTCTCCGATCACAAGAAGAGAGAGAATAAACATATGTATTTCTCCAACCAAGATCAAAATCATGAGCTATAATGTTTGGTCCCGTGAAGATGTTGAAGTGGAGAAGAGAATTAAAGCGATCAGTAACTTGGTACAAGAGCACTCACCGGACATCATTTTCTTTCAGGTTAGAAGTGTTAGACTTACTCTATAATAATCCTGCATAGATTAATTTCATAAATATAGATATATTCTAATATATATTCTATCAGCTTAAGCTTTTGAGTTGAATCGAGCCATCGTATCCAAGAAAGAGTGTTAGAAATTCTTAGAAGGAAGCTCTTCTTAATTTATTGATTTCAACGTATATGATATGATAAATTTTGATGGAGAAAATAATATTTTCTGATGCAGGAGGTTACTCCACGTATCTATGAACTCTTTCATAGGTCAGGGTGGTGGCACTTGTACTACTCTTCAGTTTCACCAGAGGAGGCAGCAAGAGGAAAATATTTCTGTGTGCTGGTAATATATATATTTCATTAATGACCGATGTGATGTGAGGCAAGCTATTACAATTATCATTCATTGTATTTCATCTTCTTGATAATCTATCTGCAGTTGAGTAGACCAGAGGTAAGGAAATTCATGTCCATGCGATTCAAGCATTCATCAAAAGGAAAAGAGATAGTCGGAGCCCAAATCGAAGTCGGGTCGAACAAGACAGTACTCACCGTTGCAACAAGCCATCTCAAGAGCCCGAATCCTCTGAAGAATATGCATACGGAGGAACGAGTGTCTCAGGCAAAGGAAGCTCTCCTATTTCTTCGGAAATATCGGAATGTGATATTTGGAGGTGACATGAACTGGGATGAGGACATAGATGGAGTTTTTCCTCTGCAAGGAGTGTGGAAAGATGCCTGGACAGAGTTGAGAGGAGGAGAAGATGGATGGACTTTTGATACAAAATCAAATGCAATGCTGGAAGGTAATCCTCTTCTGCAGAAAAGGTTGGACCGGTTTATCTGCAGATTGGAAGATTGCAGCATGATGAATGTAGAGATGATCGGAAAGAAGCCGATTCCGGGGATATCATATTGCAATAACAAGGGGAAGCAACGCCCTGTTCTTCCTAGTGATCATTATGGTCTCATCTTGACAATCTCTGTTAATGTGTGAGGTTCAAAGTGTGTTGTGGTTATTGCATTATGTTTGTATCATTATGTTTAGGGATGAATTAAATAAATAATTCCACATCGAGAGTAAGGAAGAGAAAGATCTTGTATTTATACGTATGATTCTACTTGTCAATGCAAGTCATGGTATGAACGGTATGGACTTATCTTGTATCTTTGTATCTAAATTAACTAATAATATTGTATTCGAGTAAAATATTTTATAAAGCGATAGTAATGAAAAATGTGTTTTGTTGAAAAGGTAATTCATTGGGAATGGGAAAAATATATGAATGAACTAATAATATTATATTCGAGTAAAATATTTTATAAAGCGATAGTAATGAAAAATTTGTTTGGTTGGAGAGGTAATTAATTGGGAATGGGAAAAGTAAAAAATGGAGTTGTGTTAATATTACATTTTTTACACGTTGCATAAAGTAATGATATTTATATTTAATAATTATTATTTATAAAAATAATGAAAACATAAATATATATTTTATTTTTATTAATTAATTATAAATGATATTTATTTGAAATAATTATTACCTATAATATAATGAAAACGTTAATAGCTATTTTATTATTATTGATTATTGTTTAATTAAAAATTAATTTCAAATAACTATTAGATTTCATTACGTGCTTATAAATTTTTAATTAATCACAAATTATATTTATTTTAAATAATTATTATTTATAAAATAATGAAAACAAAAAGATTTATTTTATTATTATTGATTAATTTTTAATTAAAAATTAATTTTAAATAACTATTAATAATTTTAAATAACTATTAATTTTTACATTAATGAAAAAGGGTTTGTGGGTTATTATTTTATATAGTATCTTTTTGATGTTTAACAAGGGCATAAGAGTTTTTTGCTAGGGGGAATGGTTCATTCGTTACTTCTGTGGGGGTTAATGGCAACCCCCAAATTAATAATTACCTCCCAAAAAAACCAACCAAACATGGATATGGCAATCGGGGGTAATGATGCTCCCCAAAAGGGAACCATTACGATAATCCAAACGTACATGAGCCACAAAAATCTTCAAGTTTGAAGAATCAAACTGTTTCCTTAAAAAAAGAGAGATATGTAACATGAACCTCTTTGTTTCTTTAAGGCTTGCTTGGATAGAGCTATAAGAAGGTTTTATAAAATAAAGTAAAGTATGGTAATGGAAGGTAAAAAAGAAATTTTAAATCCTTCTTTGTTTGGGGCAAGGTAAGGTAAATGGAGGTTTTGAAACCTTGTTGTGTTTGGTTTGAAGGTAATTGGAAGTAAAGTTATATGGTAATATTACTAAATTACCATTTGGATAAAAGATAAAGTTATAATTTTGTTTATTAAATTACATGAAACTTACAAAATTATTTCCATTGTTTACATAAATCTCTCTTTTGATTATTATAAGATTTCATTTTCTAGAATGAAATTAATTAATTAATAATAATTACTAAATTAATTAATATTACTATATAGTTTGACAATATTAACCACTAACTAATAAATACTTGATCTTTTTTAAAACAAATAGAATAAAATAACTTATGATAAAATAAACATTATTATGATTTTTATAAAATCTTATAATTTTTATAAAATATAGGGGTTTTTTGGTCCACAAAAAACATAAATTCCTCCCAAAACCTAATAAAATAAAATAACTTATGATGAAATAAGCATTATTATTATTTTTATAAAACATTGAAATTTTTATAAAGTATAGGGGTATTTTTTTTTCCAATGTTATGTGGATGATTCCAATGTGTGAGTGTATTTGTTTTCCCCTTTTCTTGTGTCTATAACGCTCATCTTGTAACTAGATTAAAAAATGATTTTAGAAATTTTGTTAATGTCATATGATACAATCTAACATGTTTTATATTGTTCATTTGGAAAAGGTGAATTGTGACTATGAATGAATTGTTATATAATACAATTTTATTAGTGTGGATGTGTCTTCTTTACAAATCTTATAGGCTTCATTTTCCCTAAATCATAATTCCGCAAGATTGTAGAGATATTGTCATGCCTTCGCAAAGGTGAAATTGGATACTTTCGCAGCCTGCCATTGTCAAGATTCTATTACTTGCATATCCAAAGCACCCGTAAAATTAGTCAAAGCTATTTATATATATTAACATACTATTTTTGCAAGATTAACACAAAATCAAACAACATACAAATTATCAATACTATAAAAACAAAATTCATTGATTCCTCATTATTTCAATTCATTCCAAGGTTAATCATACAATATTATATCAATTCATTCCAAGATTAATCATACAAATCAAGAACTAAAATAACAAACAAATTACACATCAAAACAATTTATGAATTATGGAACATAGATGATCTTCTAGTCCTTCCGGGCTCTTCAATAACCGGCACAGAGGAAAAGACCCTAGGATGATCTTGAAGGGACCAATGAGGTCGACCTCTCCGGATGGTGGAAAAGATAGTTCGCGAGCTATCCTTGTGGTTGAAGTTGAGAGCCGGAGATGGGGGATATAACCAAGCTATAACTTTCTCCCGAGGAGTTCGGTAGCGGGTGAGGAGCCTTCCTTGACGTTCGGAGATTTCATCGACCGTCGGCCGGTGAAGAGAGATGATGATGGGAGAAAGGGGAGGGGCTGTTTGTCTGGATGACATTTTGGATCTGGGTGGGGCGCCCGGATCCGATAGAGGAGTGGCAATTTATATGATTTTTTAATTGATTAAAGTAAATATTTTAAACCTAATTAAGCAACGTCATTTGAAACTAACGGATCCGTCCGAACCTAAACAGAATTGGGTTTAATGTTCCCGAAGTAGAGGGACCCAATCCTATGATTTTCATTTAGAATGACCAAAAGAGAAGAGAGAGAAAAGTAGAGAGATTAAACTGGTCATCAAACGGATACAAAAAGGGCAATGCTATTTCCTCCGAAATGTTGGTCCGAAATGCTCGTTCGAGTGACGTGGATGTTCCACGTCATTCCATTATTTTAAAATGTTGATATTTTCCTAACCCTAAATCCTTGGAGAGAAAGAGCCCAGCGCACGCCAATAGTTCAAGCGGCGGGAACCGGAGATGTGTTTCAACTGGCACCGGACCGGGCCATGGAATGGAGGAGCAGCCATGTACCATGGAAGAGATCCAAGCTTTGGTACAGAGCAGGAAAGACGCGGCCTTGAAGAGAGAGAAGGCACTCTTGTAAGCGTTCTCTCAGCATTCATGGAGACCAGAACGATTCATTGAAGAGAGAAGTGAAACAGAGGAGCATCACCCAAGGCGGCTGGAACAACGGATGGTGTCTCGAGCTTCTTATGATTTTGCCAGTAGTGTTAGCAGAGATCGAACTTCCATGGATCACAAAGACCCGAACAAGACCTTAGAGGTTGACACTGCTCGTCCTTTCTCTTACTCCACGCCGAGCACCGTTCGAAGGCCGGCGCCGCAGCCGACGCACCTCCATCGCTTTCCTGCCACACTTTCTCCTTCAAAGGCGAGACCTTTACATGTTCGCTCCACCAGTCCTTGTTGCTCCTACTCTTCCGCCACCAACTCTGGCTCCGCGGTAGGGAGAAACCAGAGCCAGACAGCGGTGTCAAACTATATGGCGGCAACGGAGTCTGACAAGGAGAGACTGAGATCCCAAAGCGCGCCACATCAGAGAGAGACCGCGTGGCGGCGTGGAAGCGGCTTTCATTTCCTGTCCCTGCCCCGGAGCTATGCTACAGTGCATACTCGTTAAGGAGTCCAAGCTTCAAGAGCGCGGCGGGGAGGTTTGTCGGCGAGCAGAGGCCAAATGTTTCATCTTCATACGCAGATAGCATCAGGGGAGAGATCTCGCCGTGCTTGACAACGGATCTCCGGCGATGGCTCCGGTGAGGAATAAGGACGGGGACGTGCCTCGCGATTCGTGTTCGTTTTTTGATGTACTTTAAGAGGGGGCCCGGTTATGTCGGTACATGCTGGTGATTTGGATGCGAGAGAAATAGCATCCATGTCATTCGAGGATTTAGGAAGAAATAGCATTTCTCATACAAAAAAACCTTTCATACGCCCATCAAAAGCCATAGCTATGTCACGTGCCAATTCATTACAGGATCTCAAGGAAGACAAAATGTCAAGATTCACACAGCTAATCCTAACGCGGAAAGCAACGCCACTACCAAACTTTGAAAAAGTAAAGTTTGACACCTCGGAGCTTAGCTTCATTAAATTGTCTGACTGAGCTTCAGTGCGAGTAGTGATACAGAGGAAGAAAGGGAAGAGAGATGGGGAATGCTGGGAGTTCATCTGAGTCACATAATAGAAACAATGATAATGAAAAGGGAAATAATATATCAAGATGGTTTGGCCAAAAGGATGAAAAGGAAACCGATGAAGGAGAAAGCTCCTCTAATAAGTTTTCTTCAGCTCTTAAGGTTGGCGCTGCTGTGGCCGGAGGTGCCGCTCTATGGGCTCTAGGTGCTCATAAGTTTTCTTCAGCTCTTAAGGTTGGCGCTGCGGCCGGAGGTGCCGCTCTATTGGCTCTAGGTGCTCTGAGCTTGGGATCCCAATCTCAAGAACTTGAACCTCATGGTATATAGATAGATAGATAGATAGATAGATAGATCGATTTGTAGATATTTTATTATGTAATGTTATTTTATTGAGGTTCATATTCAATTCGATTCTTCTCGAGTTTCAACAGAAGCACAATATGAATCTAATTGTTCTCCCATTACAAGAGGAACCAAGATCAAAATCATGAGCTATAATGTTTGGTCCCGTGAAGAAGTTAAAGTGGAGGAGAGAATAGAGGCGATCGGTAACTTGGTACAAGAGCACTCACCGGACATCATTTTCTTTCAGGTTAGAAGTGTTAGACTTACTATATAATAATCCTGCATATATAGATTAATTTCATAAATATAGATATATTCTAATATATATTCTATCAGCTTAAGCTTTTGAGTTGAATCGAGTCATCGTATCCAAGAAAGAGTGTTAGAAATTCTTAGAAGGAAGCTCTTCTTAATTTATTGATTTCAACGTATATGATATGATAAATTTTGATGGAGAAAATAATATTTTCTGATGCAGGAGGTTACTCCACGTATCTATGAACTCTTTCATAGGTCAGGGTGGTGGCACTTGTACTACTCTTCTGTTTCACCAGAGGAGGCAGCAAGAGGAAAATATTTCTGTGTGCTGGTAATATATATATTTCATTAATGACCGATGTGATGTGAGGCAAGCTATTACAATTATCATTCATTGTATTTCATCTTCTTGATAATCTATCTGCAGTTGAGTAGACCAGAGGTAAGGAAATTCATGTCCATGCGATTCAAGCATTCATCAAAAGGAAAAGAGATAGTCGGAGCCCAAATCGAAGTCGGGTCGAACAAGACAGTACTCACCGTTGCAACAAGCCATCTCAAGAGCCCGAATCCTCTGAAGAATATGTATACGGAGAAAAGAGTGTCTCAGGCAAAGGAAGCTCTCCTATTTCTTCGGAAATATCCGAATGTGATATTTGGAGGTGACATGAACTGGGATGAGGACATAGATGGAGTTTTTCCTCTGCAAGGAGTGTGGAAAGATGCCTGGACAGAGTTGAGAGGAGGAGAAGATGGACGGACTTTTGATACAAAATCAAATGCAATGCTGGAAGGTAATCCTCTTCTGCAGAAAAGGTTGGACCGGTTTATCTGCAGATTGGAAGATTGCAGCATGATGAATGTAGAGATGATCGGAAAGAAGCCGATTCCGGGCATATCATATTGCAATAACAAGGGGAAGCAACGCCCTGTTCTTCCTAGTGATCATTATGGTCTCATCTTGACAATCTCTGTTAATGTGTGAGGTTCAAAGTGTGTTGTGGTTATTGCATTATGTTTGTATCATTATGTTTAGGGATGAATTAAATAAATAATTCCACATCGAGAGTAAGGAAGAGAAAGATCTTGTATTTATACGTATGATTCTACTTGTCAATGCAAGTCATGGTATGAACGGTATGGACTTATCTTGTATCTTTGTATCTAAATTAACTAATAATATTGTATTCGAGTAAAATATGTCATAAAGATTAACCTTTGTTTTGTTGCAGAAATTCAGAGCCACAAAAACCTCCAAGTTGGAAGAATTAAAAAGAGACATAAATAAATAACATAAGCCGCTTTGTTTCAATAGCAGCTGTGGTATATTCAACTTAAAAAATAAAATAAAATAAAATAAAATGAATAATAACCTAAACCTCTCTATGTGTAATTTTCAAACTCATTTAATTTTGTTTAGGTCTCTTGTCTGATGTTTGAAGTAATGAGGATTTGAATATTCGATAGAAGAATTAAGTCATTAGTGATATTGCACTTGCGGTTTGTTTCAGATAATAACACACTCCTATTCACACTTGGCTCGATAACAAATAAATGAATATATAGTATTGAACTCGAATAAAATAAATCATAACACTAAATCATTATTTTGGTTGAAGGAAATGTGAGCCACAAAATTCTTCAGGTTGGAAGAATCAAAACGTTCCTTTCCCTGTTCAAAAGAGGCGGATATATATATATATATATATATATATGTATATATAAATAACATGAGCTGTCCTATAATAAAAAGAAACAGTTGAGCTCTTTTAATGAAAGAGAGATTTTTTTTTCATCTACTTCAAAGTCATGGAGTTAGTTACTGCTGACCTATTGCTTGGCAGCGACTGGAAACATCATCAATGTTTTAACATCATTGATAAATAGATATAAAAAAAAAAAATCAAATGATGATATGTGACTGTTATTAATTTTCCTACCAAACATGTACAGAGACCTTTACTCACCAGGCCGGCTTTGCTCTCATCCAACAGCCAACCACATACATTTATTGTGCATCAAAGTGGGAAGTTATCTTTCAAATCAAATGAAGCAGTTTTGCAATAAATGACATTTGTTTGATTCCACTGGCATAAATCAAAGTGAAGAGTAGCTGAAATTCATGCAAGATCAAGTGTGAGTTGCAAAGGAGAAAAAAATAAAGAAGAAGAAGAAGAAGAAGAAGAGATGGGGAATGCAGGAAGTGGCATGCTGCTTTCATGGCTCCGAGGTGACCAAAAAGTCCAAGAGAAGGAGACAGCCACAGAAGGCTCACTTATGGCTATGGGTGCATATAGCATTGCCTCTTCAGGCTTCCGTGATCTCGAAAATGCACCTCGTGGCGGTGCTGGCTATCAACGTCCACATGATTTTGTTCCAGGTATATATGATGTATATAATATCTATATAGCATATATAGTTGTTTGTTTTTCAGTATGAATTCTCATTAGAACAAATTTTTTTTTTTGTTTTTTTTTTTTTTTTACAGGAGAGGGAAAAAAACATTGAAGATCATGAGTTATAATGTGTGTTCAAATGAAGAAGTGCATGTAAATGAGAGGATGAAAGCAATTGGTGAACTCATAGAGCATCACTCTCCAGACATTCTCCTCTTGCAGGTGCTAATTTAGACCCTTTTTTTTCTTTAATATTTTTTTATCTTCATGACAAGTATTGAGTGTTGGTTATTTCTGCAGGATGTCACCAAGCATATCTATGAAATTTTCACGAGTTCTAGCTGGTGGAATTTGTACAAGAGTTCGGTTTCTCCAGAAAAGGCTTCTAAGCAAAATAATCCATTTTGCATCATAGTAATGAACTTGAACTTCAAGAGTTTTTGACTCATTTGATTAGTTTCTTTCTTTTTAAAATTCTTATTTTGAAGTTTGGAAACTGAATTGTTGATGCAGCTGAGCAAACTCCCAGTGAGAGGATTCATTTCCAAACGATTCAATGACACAGAAATGGGGAGAGGGTTGTGCTCGGCCGATATCGATACCGGTGTAAATAAGAAGCTCATTATTACGGCATTCCAGCTTGAGAGCTGCACTGCTGAAGAGAACAACACTGACAAACGTTTAGCTCAGGTTGAAGAACTTAAGTCTCTTTCCAGATATGCTCCCAATGTGATATGGGGAGGTGCTTTCAACTGGGATGAGAACAAGGATGGAGTTTTTTCTCTGGATGGTGGTTGGACTGATGCATGGGAAACACACAAGCCTGCAGAAAATGGAGAAAATTATGATACTGAAACAAATCCAATGCCGAAAAATCAAAATCATAATCATCTGCAGAAAAGGTGTGACAGGTTTATCTTCAAGCTGGAGGATTTCCACTGCAAAAGTGTGGAATTAATCAGAACAGAAGCCATCAATGGAGTTTTGCCCAGTGATCACTATGGTCTAATCTTAACTATCTCTTCTGAATAATTTTCAGATTTTCTTTTTCTTTTTTTCTTTTTTCTTTATCAGCAGTAATCTATTTAATTTGATAAAGTGTGAAGGAACACATATTAAATGTTATTAATTGTATGTGGTTTCTTGTTGGAGTTGCAATTAAATATCTGCCAAGGGCGAAGACTTGTATTTTTCATATTGATAACTATTTGATTAATAAATGATGGCGAAAGCAGTCTTGGGACATACTTTGGTGTGATTTTCTCTTCTGCTTATGTTGATCATATATTTTTTGTTGGATTTTTGTACAGATTCTTCGTATTCTCATTGTATATTTAATTTTTATCCAAATAATGAGAATAATAATAAACAAGAATTGGAAAACAATTGGTGGCATTAACAAGAAGCGCATGTTGATCTTTGTGCGGTAAAATCCAAATTTTTCAGAATTTGAAGACGATGTTCTTCCTTCGGTCTTGCCAATTCATGTATATATACAATAACTTTAAATACATATATAGTTTCAATGTAAGTTTGATTATTCAATCAACCAATGTATGTGATCTTTTTCCCTTTTTTTTTTTTTTTGTGATGAATTGAAACTATATATGTGATGTGTTAATTTAATTCTCATGTGTGTTAATTTTTTCCTGCAATTTTTGATTCATTTTGAACTCTATTTTTTTTATCATTTTTTTTTTCTGCAGATACTGGGACTAAAACTGGAACCATCCTGGTGGTCAAATTAAATATCAAATGTATAATTAATTAATTCTGTTCTTCCTTTATATGCGTAACTTTCTACAGATTGAGTGAGTGAATGAATTGCAGGATTTCAGGTACTGAATTCAGTGTCATAAATTCAAGCAAGGACAATGTGGAGGTAATAGTGGAACAACGTTGGCCTGGTCTGTTGACATAAGGTTTCATGAATTTTAATTTCTATATGTATATAATTAATTAATTAATTAATTAAAAAGAGATTAAGAAGAGGTGTTATGTTTAATAAATGATTTTTAATTAATAGGTATACAGTGAGGAGTGGGATGTCAGGGTTTCTTATGCAATATATGAGAGAGTTGCTGGTTTGGCAGGCTTTGATATTGTTCATGTTAAGACAGGGACTCACTACCCTAATTTCTCTATAACCGCAGTTACAGGGAAGGATTGGTGGTGGTATATCAACTAGAGGGAATTGGCTCCCACAGGCGATGTGGGACTAAGTGTGGCCATACAGCCCAGACACTTTCTCCATCCCAACCGTTCAAACTAGGATGGTCTTTAAACTAAGAAGAGACCAACAAGTTAATATTATTAATTATTGTTTATTTGAGTATGGAACAAAGATATTTATTTTTATATTTTTTTAAAGTATTTTTTATTTGTGAAAAATGTAGATTTGATTATATAGTAATATCAGATGAGAAGCAAAAGATAATGCCAATGTCAATGCCACAAGACCCGGTTCCACCAAAAGACCAAGTTTTCGCCCTCCCTTCGTATGTTTTGATTGAAAAAAAATAATAATAAGACGAATATAAAATGAGTTATAAAATACATTAAACACAGTCCATTGGTAATGGATTATGTTACAAAAACAGTACCATAACTGACCCCTTATTCTGTAGTGGTTTTTTTTTTTTTATATGCTAGCATATATGTCTTCAACGAAAGATCAATTTAGTTAATCTTTTTCAGAAGGCACGTATATATAATTACTTTCACTTTTTTAAAAGTTCTCATATTATGTTTATACTTATAATAAATATATATTTGAGAGAATATACATTTTAAGTTATTACCAACTAATATTAAAAAAAAATTTCACATTTCATACAATGCACATGCCTAAAGAATAAATCACACTATTACTGAGCAAGAATACACATGTAAAACCTTGTTTTTTCTTGCTGTATAATATTATTAAAAAATAATAAGATTAATGGGTCACATAGTCAGTTGTGGGTGTGTTGTGTCACGTCTATTTTATGGTGCGATATATCCATCTCCAGTGGATTTTGCCCTTTTCTCTTAAGTCTCTCTCTCTTCATGGGTAGTGTTTGTTTTGAAGGGTTTAAAATTACATCTAACTCTAATTACTCCGGGTTTTTAAAATCCAATATTTATTTCACGAGATTTTAAAATCTTATATAACTCAAATTACATGGGATTTAGTTTTACATCCAAATTAGCCGTAAAACGAAATCCTTTTTTTTTTTCTCACATGCGAACTATATGACCAACTAAGAAAAAAAACAAATATTATTAAACATTTATTAATAGTAAAAACCTTATAAATTTTAATAATTTATTTAATAATTAAAAATATTAAATAACTTGTGAGGTTAATAATTAAATTCAAAATTTTAAAATATAATAAAATTTTAATGAATTTAAATTTAATAGTTAAAGTAATTAATATACGCTTAAAATTATTAAAATAATATTAAATATTATAATATAATATTTTTATATGCATATAACCAAACACTGGGATTTGGACTTCACCGAATTTTAAAATCCGAGATATTTTCTTTTACACCTGTAATTAGAAATCCATTGTATTTAGGATTACATTCAACCAAATGCCACCTAAATTGGTTTCAGTTTAATAAAAATTGTAGTTTATTCATTTTTATTTAAAAACAAAATCCTTGAAATGTTGTGTGTGATCAATACGGGATTTGAAAAAGTAAAAGTTGTTTTAAAACCTAACATTAATTATTATTTTTTTAATAAAAAAATATTTTTCTCTCTTCCTTATTATTTTTTTTTTCCAGATCTCTTTTTCCAATTATCTTTTAATCTTTTTTTATTATTATTATTTTTTTTTGGAAAACCATATATATAGTCATTTTGAAATTATGCAAGCCGTGTTGGGTAATTTTCCAGAAAAAAAATTCTTTGATAGGTCCCACTCTCCATGCCAGGTGGATGACAAAGACCAATAAGCGGTTGACAACAGGGATAGTGGCATCCATGGATGGATGAGCTCAGGGGGGGACCCACTTCGCCAGAACTGGGTTTCCGGCTCGTTTTCCCTTCCGACGAGTTCCGCAGCGGCGGCCCTACCAAGCAAAACCTCAGCATCCACACCGGACCTTGCTGCCTCGCCGTGAGCACCACCACCACCACCTCCTCCTCCTCCGGCGGGGAGCAGCCGCCATCATTGCCACTCAAAACACTGACCTTTTTTTTTTTTTTTTCCTTTTTACGCTGTAGATGTTTCACAGAACTCGTTTCATTGGTGACTCCATTGTTGCTTCTTTTGATAATGGTGAGTCTTGGAGGAAGGTCTATGGCCCTGTTTTTATATATCTCAATTCATCTCAAACTACTTCAAATGCATTTAGTTTGGGGATTGATGCTAGGAAGCGGGTAACTTTTTTCCAACTTCTTTTCTCTTTATAAAACTTGCATTTTTTTTTCTTTCTTTCATGGCTCTCTGATTCTGAGGAAATTATTAATATAAATTTATGAGAAAGGATTTGTTTTTGTAGAAGTTTTTTTTAGTTGTATACTGGTTTGATTTTATATGCTACACTCACAATTAATTTTTTTTTTTTTTTTAATAAAGTGGATGAACCACAAAAGATTAAAAAGAAAACACTTACAAAAATACCGCAGACAAGAACATAACAAATAACAAGACCAAAAACGACAACAATATCGAGCCAACAAAAAGTACAGATAAGAACCCACTAGGTGTGGGAGCGGATAAATTGCAAAAAATTGCAACTTGGCCAATAAAATTCAAACTCAAGACAGTAACAAGTGGAATATACAAATTGAGACTATCAATTGCTGCTTCAAACCATTCTGATCGTCAGGTAATTAAAACTGTGCAGATTTCTGATCGTCAGCTAATTACTCTTTTTTTTTTTATTTGTTTTTATAGTTTTACTGTTACATTGAGATTAATTCAAAGTGTCTCATTGTTGAATTGGATTCCCCTACTGAAGATGAGTCCAAAATCTTTGACAAGTCTCTCCAGCGCAACCACTTTAGTGCTTACTTTTTTTATTTTATATATATACCCTCACTCGACTTTTATTATTAGTATTTTTTAATTAACATTACAAAAGTTAATGAATTAATTGGGTGGCTTTTCTTTGGTTTCTTTTTAAGTTCTTGTTTGGTTGGGAACTTGGGTTGAGTAGACAGCACCGGCCAATGAAAAGGAGAAGCGTGGATAACAATGGTCGGAAGAGCATGATTTTTAGTCCCGGTTCAATGAACCTTGAGGATCTGATCTCCTTCTTCAATGGCCATCGCTTGCTCCATGAGAATCGCAAGCGCGAGCTTCGTCTCGCTCCTCGGACGGCCTCACCGTGCGCTTGCCACTGGTGAGCCCTCTCTGCCTCCTTGAGGATGCTGGAATGCTCTCCGGTTGGTTATGTCTGATCGTGGAAGCAATGGGAGGCGAACGTAGTGGAGATGGCTGCGGCGGTGAGTTGCGATTTGGTGGTGGGTGAGGAAAGGGAGGTGGAGGTGGAGTTGGATGGGGCTTCGCCGCTGGAGATAGTGGATGAGGCTCTGGAGTACTTGCTCGCGAACGAGACGCCATGCTTTCAGTACGGTATTTTCTTTTTTTGTTGTTCCTATGCGTTGCCCTAAAATTGGGATTTTCATGGGTTCTCGACTGTTTTGTTTTGTTTTTGTTTTGTGTTTTTTTTTTTTTTATATTGAATCCGAGCAGTTTTTGCAATGCTGATTTTAATCCAGAATTTTAGGGCTTGACAAAGATCGACCCGGGTTGCAGTTTGATTTATTAGATCATCAAATCCATGAATCTTCTTGTTTACTTGTTATCCGGCAATGGATTCCATTCCACCACCTACTTGGAATTGGCCGAGAAACTCAATCATTCTGGCCATCAAATTAAAATTGCAAAATTTCAAGCTGATGGAGATCAAGAGGGCATTCGCTCCCAACAACGATGGTTTTTCCCAAGAAAAACATCAAAACCCAATCAAATATCCATCCGAGAATTGGTGGATATATATACTTCTTGATGAATTGGTGGAATGTGCCTGCTTTAACAAAGACTTCTTCTTCTCCCACACTCTGAGAGTTCCCCTGATTACTTCACTGCTCCTTTGCAAGGAGAGAAATCTTTTCTTTCTTTTTATCATATCTTCTGTAAGAAATTTCCGCATATGTAAATAACCTGTTCTTATATAATTGCATGTAATTTTGTCAGATTTAATTTTTCATGCGAGCCTTTCGGAAAATGGTTAATTTTAGCGTAGTCCGAAGTGGATAATTTAGACGCAAGAGATTTATAGAATAATGTTAATTTCAAGTTATTTAATAAAATGCAAATTATTTAAATATGTTCGGTACTTGCATATATTCTTTTTACGTCTATGTTTAATGGATTATTAATATATGTTGAGTCATGCAATTATTTCATTTGTGTGTTTTTTTTTTTTTTTTTATTGAAGAAGTTTATGAATCACATTTATTTCGAATGCATCTGTCAAGAGACGCATAAGTTATCAGCTTGAATGTGCATAGACATATATGTGTGAGGGGTGTAATATCACTCGTGAATTATTTTTTTTAACAAAAATTCAAACTCTCAAGACCCCACATACCATGCAAAAAAAACTCATATTAATGTTTTCAACCATATGAATATGGAGCAAGTTGTGTTTTTGTTAGAAAAATAGTTGGACTTTTTGTATTTTAACTTTAAGTTTTATAATGATTGTGTGTCTTTTTATATTTTAAAATATTCTGTTGAATATAATAATGGAAAAAATACGGCTCTCTTTACCATTGAACGTTTTTATCTTACAATAATTTTTAAGTTTTTTCTTTTTAGAAACGAATTTAACATTATGATATTTATATTGATCATCCAAATTAGTACCAATTACATATAACTTTTTAAATTATTAAATTTGTGTTTTTTTTTTTAAGCAATGGGTGATCCACTTGAAGGATTCTGGTTGGAATGATGGCAAATGCTTTATGAGAATTATTTTAAGATGCCAGGTAAATATGATCCATGAGTTATTTGTGAAGTGTTTTACTTATAAATTTAAGAGTAAATTGTGTAAGTTTTTTTTTTGTTTTTAAAAAAATTAAATAAATCACAAATTTATTAAAAAATTAAATACAAAATAAAACATCAGAACTACAAAATAAAACGACAAAAAAAAAACAATTCCGGTAAAAACAACATAAAATGGTAAGTTTTTTTTTTGTTTTTGAAAAAATTAAATAAATAACAAATTTTTTAAAAAATTAAATGCATTTCGTTTTAATGAACGTGGTTTATTCATTTTTTTCAAAAAAAAAATATTAAATACAAAACGAAACACCAAAACTACAAAATAAAATGGCAAAAAAAATATTCCGATAAAAACAACATAAACAGAACAGATACTAGAGGTGGATGGAAAGTGAAAAGAGTTTATTTGCATATTTTAAAAAAATCACTTTACTCTTTTTACTTGTAATTAAAACCTATGATTATTTCTTTGTATTTATTTATTTATTTATTTTGGAAAGGAGGTGTCTTTTTTAATTACAACTAAAAAATATTAAATAAGTAATCCATTTAAAGTTTCACAATTATATATCTTTCTAACTAATTTAGTATTGTCCTGCGACACTGATGCTAAATGAAGATACTGCAATTGGAAACAAAGAGATTGCACTTCCAATTTCCAAATGTAAGTAAATATATAGCAAACATATATGTATATACTCTTCCAAAGATAAACAAGTTAACAATTTCATTGATATTACTTAATGAGTTAGTCAAGTTAGATTTATATATGTTTGCTTTTTAGGACTAACAAGACTCAACTAAAATAGTAAAGAAACTAATAAGTTATAATTTAAAATAGATTGACTATTCAAAGACATATATATATATATATATATACACACACCAAATGAAAACAACAACATTTGTACAATGAATACTGAAAAGTATAATTTCTTATTTAATCCTTCTATCAATAAGAGCTCTAGTTTTGCAATATGAGTGTGGAGGAGTACCTACCATATTTAGTTATATATCTTCTCAGTGATTTTAATTCATAACTACATTCTCTAACAAATCATACATAAGTTATATGCCTTATTTTGGTGACATAAATTTGAACAAATTTTGAATGTTTTTTTTTTTTGGAATATCTCAATAAAATTTTATTTAAATCTGAGGTTTAATTTTGGATGTAAGTCTTTTACACTTCGTTAATTGTACCTTGGAGTGAAGTTATTAGTGATTATTGAAATGAATCAAAATAAGAAAAATCACATGATAACAATGACAACTACTTTCTTATTTCACCTCTATATATAATTCAGACATTTGCATATAATTTTGTGAGATTTAATTTTTAATGCAAGTCCTCTGGTCATGAATAATTTACCTTGAATTGAATTTAGTAATTATTAATGAAATAAAACAAAATTAGAAAATCACAAAATATCATTAAATTTAAATCAATTATTTAAGTACAGTGAACCAAAAAAAAAAAAGCTTGATGTAAAGAGAAAAAAATATTTTTTTTCATTTTATTTGTGTATATATCCAAGACAATTTTTGAATGTTTTTTTACATAGATCATCAAATTTTCATATAATTATATGTAATCATGCGACATTTAATTTTTGATACAAGCTTTTGAAATATGTCCCAAACAAAAAAAATTACGGATGAATAAATAAATAAATAAATAATAAATTATCAATATAAGAATAAAAAAATTAAAATAAAATTTTATGTAAACCTCAAAAACCAATAAAATTATATAAATATCACTTGAAAAAAACGACATATAGAGCTTTAAGCTATACACATACATTTTGTTTTCTAAAAATATCCAATTACCAATAAATAAATAAATAAAAAGTAAAAAGCCAATAAAATACTATTAAATAAAATAACAAAAAGACAAAATAGTCCACGAGGGATTGCAGCGGTGTTCGTGTTTCCCAATAACAAGTTTCCAATTTTGCCCCTTATTCTTTCATCCCATTTCTCCCCATCCATTATTCACTCAGACATTGCCAACTCACACACACGGCCACCCTTTTGCATGGCTTTTCATCACTCACTCTCTCTCTCTCTCTCTCTCTTTCTCTCTCTCTCTCTATCTCTTTGAAACAAGATATATACATGAATCTTATAGAGATTGTTTATCCTCTCTCTCTCTCTCTCTCTCTCTCTCTCTCTCTCTCTATATATATATATATATATATATATATATATATAGAGGTCAAGTTTCTATCTTTCTCAAGATACTTATCTTTCTTTCTCTCTTTCTCTTCTTCTTCTTCTTCTTCTCTTTGCACTCTCTCTTGCTTTCTAGGTTTTTCAATGGATTCATCACTATATTGGGATGCTGAAAAGATGTGAGTGGAGCTTGAAGATGATGAACCTTCCATCATCTTCATGTTTATCATATATATATATATAGATATATATATATATATATGATCAACCATGTTGTTGGTTTTGTTTTTCAGGCTGAAACGTTACATCTATGATTATCTGGTCAGAAGGAATCTTCAAGCCACTGCTATTACTTTTAGAAATGAAGTTGATGTCCCTGTTGGTCCTGTTGGTAATGTTCTTGATCTTCATTAGATCTGTGAACTTGGACTGTTTGGGGTTTTTAATTCACAGATCAGCAATTGGAGATAATAAAGTGATTTTTTATTAAAAAAAAAAAAAAAAAAAAAGAGAATAAATTCTTTCTTTTCTCACTGTTTAGGGTTGTTGTTTTTCAGATCTTGTTGTTTCCCCAAAAGAAATGAAATTGGTTTTTAAGAGAATTTCTTGTAATCAGATGGGATGAAGGGTTTCGGAAAATGTTTTTATAGATAAAGGAGAAGAAATGATTTTTTTTTTTTTTTAAGTGATGTTTAAGATTTTAATTACATTACTATTTTTGTAGATCTATTGATGAGTTTTGATTTTGAGTAAAAAAAAATTCTTGATTTATTTCATGTTTGGAGTGAAAATTGATTTATTTGAGATTAAATTACTGTTTTGAGGATTTTGATTTTGAAAATAAAAGGAAAATTTCCCTATATATAGATCCATTTGAGACTTTTGATCTTTGGATAAAATGATTTTCCCAATAATTATACCTGAAATGTTGTGTTTTGAGTGAGAATTAATTTATTTGTGGCACCCTTTTGTGTATAGATCAATGTGAGAATTCTTTGATTTGGGTGTGAAAAGATTTTTTTTTCAATAATTTTGATTTACATATGCTTTATATTTGAAGTGAAAGTTGTATTGGTTTGTATAGATCTATTGAGGAGTTTTGATTTTAGGGTAAAAAAGAATTTTTGGTATTTTTTTATGAAAATTTTCTTGCTTGAAGTGAAATTAAGTTAATTTATTTGTGGTCAAACCACTGATTTAGAGATTCATTGGAGATGTAAAAGAAAGTGTTTAGATTTATACTGAAATGTTCTTCTCTTTAAGGGTTTTTTTTTCTTGACATGTTTTGTGCATGCGGTCAAAATTTATTTATTTTTGATTGTTTTGTCGATCCCCTAGATATTTAAAAGAGTCCAAATTTTAAAGAAGAAACTTTAAGTAGTTTTTTTTCATATATGTTTCATGTTTGTAGTGAAAGTAGATTTTTGGTGATATGGCTACTATTTGCAGATATGCTCGAGATACAAAAAGAGTATTTAGATTTGAATGTCAAAAGATTTCCTTTATATTTTGTTATTTTCTTTATACAATACGTGTGCGCTAGGGAACTTTGTCAAGGACTGTAATGTGTGTTACACACTATATCATTATTTCATGGATCCGGCGTGATATATAAAAGACCGTTAAGATTTTTTGTGTTCTTTATTAAAAAGTATAGCTCAACTTCTTTTGTATGGAATTTAAATTTTAATGATAGATTTTCTTTTGTTTTTTTCAAATATTTTATTAGATAAATTAGTAGGGAAAAAGATATACATGCATCTCGCTATTATAGTTAGAGTTTCAATCTTCCAATAATTTCTTAGATTTTTTGTTTCTCTTTTAGAAAAGAACTCAAAAAAAAATTATCTATCTGTTTTCATTGATGATCCCAACTAGCTAATACTAGATCATTTGATTTTTAAATTAGTAATTCGCTATTCCTTTCCTTTTTAAGCAATTGAGGGATTCATTCAAAGTTGCTTTATTTTTTTGCTGTCAAAATACTAGTTTGTATAAAATCTATTGAGGAGTTTTGATTTAGGGTAAATTTTTTTTTTTGTTTAGTATTTTTCCTTGAAACTTTTCTTGCTTGAAGTGAAAGTTAATTTATTTTTACTATCAGACCACTGATTTATAGATTCATTGTAGATGTAAAAGAAAGGGTTTAGATTCATGCTAAAATGTTCTTCTTTTTAGGGTTTTTTTTTTCTTATTATGTTGTATGCACTGCGGCAAAATTGATTTATTTGTGATTGTTTTGTTAGATCCCTTGCAAATTTAAAAGAGTTAAAAATTTAAAGAAGAAAAGCTTTAAGTAATTTATTTTATATGTGTTTCGTGTTTCCAATGAAAGCTGATTTTTGAAATATGCATACTATTTGTGGGATATAGTCGTAGATTCAAAAAGAGTATTTAGTTTTCGAATCTCAAAAGATTTTTTATCTTTTTTGTTATGTTCTTATACAATTTGTGTCGGTAGTAAAATTTGTCTTTGACCTGCAATTGTCGTTCATGGTATATTATTATTTTATAGATCCACACCGTGGAGACAGGAAGACCATTGAGATGTGAGAGTAAAAAAAAAATTTTTTTTTTTAGTGTTTTTCCTAGATATATTTGATGTTCTTTATTAAAAATATTGTTCATCTTCTTCTGTGTGGAATTTAAGTTATAATGACGTATTTTCTTTGTTATTTTTAATATATTATATTGAATAAAATAGTAGGAAAAAATATATACACTCCCTATTATGTACAGTTAGAGTTTCAATCTTACAATAATTTCTTAGTTTTTGTTTCTTTTAAAAAGAACTTAAAATTATGTTGTTTTTATTGATGATCCAAACTAGTATAGTTCTCAACTAATTAATTTTTAAATTACTAATTCTGTGCCTTTTTTAAGCAATTGATGATTCAGTGGAAGGGTTCCTATTAGAATGGTGGCTGATGTTTTGTGAGATCTATTTTGGGTTTTCAGCTAGCCAAGATCCGAGAATTGTTTGTCAGGAGGTGAGCCAACTTTAAGAATCCAAAAATAAATCGTATAATTCCTCTTCATTTGTTTTTCTTGTCAACTATTTTGTAGCACAATTTTGATAAAAAAAATTAGTTAAAAGTTAGCCTCATGTAACTTTATTTTTAATAAAAAAATCACTAATTAAGGTTACAAACCATATATATATATATACACAAAGTTTTTTCTTTCTTATTTGATGTGAGATTTTTTTTTGGTGATACTTTCAACAGTACTATGTTTATTACATTAAAAATTCACACAGCAGTGGTGCAAAGGATGAATGAAAGGAATGCAATTAGGAAAATGGAACAAGGTTCATCCAAGCAGCACAAGTTTGCAAATCAATGCTTCAAAGGCCACCACCATTGCGCGCTTCCTGGCCAAACTCAGGCCTTGCTAGTACTCATCCTTCAATGCCATGAAGGATTTCAGATTTGCAACTCAACCAGCT
>CACTHL010000275.1:0-141670 GCA_902712375.1 Dioscorea dumetorum
TTTGGAGTTTCTAGCGTGAATACTTCCAAGATACATACTTGCCCTGCTTCTAGGACACCCCTCCCCCCACAAACAAAAACCATTACTCAAAAACCCAAAGGGAAATGGTGGGAGCAAACAAGTCCCGAAACAAAAAAAAATTAACTTGTGTCCCCACTTCCGTGCCTGCAGAAATTTAAAAACTTCCCACATGCAAACAAATATGAACTCAAGCTATGTGTCTTCCACCCGCACTACTCTCCCTGTGGCTCCGGTGGAAGCCAAACTTTTCTTCGTTTTCCGGTCCACTTGCTTTGACTCCCAAATTGCTCTCCACCCTGCTGGTTGCACCGGGCCTTTCTTCTACAATCTTGAACACAAATGGTCTTGTCGCCAACCTTTTCCTTGCCCGGGCTTTGGTGAGGAGTTGTTTTTCCCTTCCCCTTTAGTGTTGGTTGCCGCCTCTTAGTTTCTCGCGGATTCTTCAACACAAAGGTCTCGTGGAAAATGCTTTCTTGCTTGTGATTTGAGAGGAGTTGCCTATTGCCGCCTTCTCGTTTATCGCTTTGATTTGTCGACTTGATATTTTCCTCACCCCCTTTCGGCGTTGAATGCAGTGTGCTGTCTTGCTGGCAAACTCTTCCTTATCTGGCTTTTGGTGGTGAGTTGTTTTTTCTTCCTCTTCTTGGGGGTACTCGTCGCAATCCTTGCATTCCTCAGATTTCATCCGCATTGGGTCCATCTCAGATTCACGCCATCCTCTTGTGCCTCGCTTTGCACTCTCTCCAAAATTGGGCCAAGCAGTATGTCTTCAAACCGTAAATTGAAACACTTATTGAGTGTACATTAGATCTTCATAGTATTGCATCAATTGAGTAATACCTGTACTAACATACCTCTTTTCCAATGTTCTTCCATGACTTGTGGGGTCAATTGTTTGCATTGGGTCTAACTCATCCACATCAACCTTTTACAAAAAAAAAAAAAAAATAGTCAATGCAGGAAAACCAAAGACACCGCTTTATCCCTCGCACTAGGTTTTAAAACAAAAGAAGAAGGCAATTTAAATGCGGTGTATGTGAAGTGGTACATTTTCACCTTTGTTCTCCAAAGAAATGTTGTTTGTTTCCCCCGCATATGGCAAACAAACAATGTTCGCATTCGTATTTGTCGGCAAGAATTGACCATAATTATACCAACAACAATTTAAAAAACAACAAGCAACAAGATTGGGGTCACTTCGCATGCCATGGTACCTCTGTTGTGCCCAATTGCTCCACGTACACTTCGCAGTCTTCTTGTGCCCTTTCCTAGTGACCCTACTAATTGAATAGCTTGTGAGGTTATTCAAGTGGATCCCTCCTTCTCATAACAGGTTTCCTGCCCCTATTTTTGTTTCTTCGGTTCGGGGGGTATGATTGGATCTTGGGTGCTCTTTGGCGGCAGGTTGCATCTTGTGTAGGATTCAAGATGTTGTCATAAGTTGCTAGGAAAATGCACCTTATAGTAGTCATCTATGTAATCTTCGGCCTTTTTTGTTATAATAGAGTCTTGAACAGGCATGGCAACAAGGGATGCCTATTAAGTTGCCACCTCCTGCATGTGCAAGTTTTCTCTTTTGAATCAACAATAAATTGGCCATCTAAGTTCAAAACCTCGGTATTTGTCACCACCGACCCGGGGTTATCTCTAGACCAACTTAGTTTTTTCGCATTCTCTAATTTCTTAACAATCTTGGGACAATGTTATGTGGTGCGAGATTTCATTGAGTCCCTTTTTTTGTGGATTATCACCATTAGTTGTGTTACGATCTTTTCATTGAGGGTGACAATGCCTTTGGTCCTAGCTTCAAGTATCAAGCTATTGAAACACTCACATAGATTATTAAGCAACATGTCACACTTGAACTCAGATCCGAAGTGTGACTCGACGATGGATAGGGTCAATGTTTTTCATGAAGTTGTAGGCATCTACTAATTTGTCTTTTAGTGATTCAATTGCCAAGTTATATGCGGGTATGTAACTACTTCTAGCACATGCCCATAACTGGTCCTTAAAGCCTTTACCTCTAAATTTTTTCCTAAAGTTTGCGTGTATATGTCTAACACAAAACCTATGTTCACTGTGAGGAAATATTTCCTCGATTGCATTTAGAAGGCCCTGTACAGTAGAAATATGCATACATAATTAAACATAAGCAGTAGAGGACAACATACAAGCAATGTCAGGTAGTTCACATGAAGATAGATTCAAAACAGAAGCTCTTACCTTTTGTCTATCTCTAAGTCTTCAGCAAGCAATTGTAGAAACCAAATCCAATTGTGGTAGTTCTCCCCTGCCAACAACTTGCCCATGCCACCGGGTAGATACAATCATTGGCATCTATACCAACCTAAAGAAGGAGCCGACCTCCATAGTATCCCTTCAAAAACAGCCATCCACGAAATAATTCGCCTACATCCTGCAAGAAATCCTGCTCTAAGTGGGGATAAGCACACATACATTGCTTCAAACACACCCTGGTTTAATCTAAATTTTATGGTGGAACCAGGGTGTGTTCGAGCAATTCCAATCCTATAATCACACAACCGCTCATCTCGTGTGTGCTCATCCCCATCAAGCATTCTAAACCATTCAAGGAACATACAAAGTAAAGTAATAAAGTTAGGAATGGTAGAAAATCCAAAGGAACTAAATATGAAAAAAAGGACAACAAGCCTAAGAGAATGCACCTTAAGGCAATATTCTTGGCTTTCCAGTGCTTTTGATTCGCTTATGTCCACCTCTTGGTTGGTTCTTACTGCCCGTATTATGCCTCCAAGCTTCCATGAGGGATCTGCGCTAAACCGCTCCATGTAGTGTTCTCGCAACCCATTGGCGTAACATGTCTTATCTTATGGTCCCCGGTGCATTCATGTTGCAAATATCCAGCTTTAATTTGCACTGTCTCCTTGTCCTTCATCATTGGTGAAGCCCACGTGTAAAATGGACATCCTTTCTTGCAAGTATGCCTTACATATAACTTTGTTATTTGGCCCGAAGTTCATCACCACCCTATTTTTTATTCCATAATTTTTCACTCGCCTCTTTAAACTCTGCAAGCTACTGAACTTCATCCCCACTTTAAAATGTGGGTCCTTCATGTCTATGTCTTGCCTCGAATTCTCGGGTATCTAGGCTTGTCAACGTGGATCTCGCTCCTCATCGGCTGAAGAACATGAGGGTAACTCATCACCTGTCATGGTAGTCGGCCCAAACCTCATCCTCATCACCGCCAATTTTGCAAAGATCATCAATGCCAACCGACCTTGCCTCAACCGTAGGGCCTCATCAATGTGTTCTTTACCATCATCTCCTTCATTGGTAAGATTGTAATCCGAGTCATGGATCTCACTATCCCCATCACTTTCCCTCGTCCTCCATCTCTACCCGTACCTACCTCATCAACCACTTCATCGCCCAATACGACATTCTCACCCTCGATGTACACCCACACCACTTCCATGCATTGCATCCTCCCGCACATTCTCATTTGCTTCCTCCACTCCAGCCTTCATGCTCAAAAGCATTCGGACCAATTTCCCCTGTAGTCCGCATCCATGTGCTCAAATTTGCGACTTCATCTTCTTTGTCTTCTAAATCTAAATGAACTGGTCCAACAAACCGTGTTACACTTGCCACATGCCCGCTAATTGCACACCAGTCCGGACATCCATAGCATACACCCTCACAAATATACTAACAAGCCTGCTCTCATCAACATCCTTTACCATCCTAATGACATCCTCATCAGTTTTAATTTCCTCCATTACACCAGTTTGGCCCTCCTCCCACCAAAAGCTACATCCCTCCACACACACTCCCAAATCCCTCGCCATGTCTAGAAGCTCTAATCTAGAAATATAATCAGCCTCACAAAAATCAATAACACCTGCCAAACTATAACCACTGCATTCCTCAATATCGCAAGTCCATGGTACATGTTTATTGAGAAGTATTCAAGCTTGGCACTCGGGATCAAGAGTGCGGATGAATAGAAACCAAATAAAGCGACAATTACAACAATAAAGATCCAATTAAAAAAACAGGACAAAATTGCTTACAATATTCGGGAGCTTGCTCATCTGCAACTCGTTTGCGCCAGCCGGTAGCCATGGTGCTCTGAGCGAGTTCTTGCACGCCCAAACGCCACGAGTCGAGAATTGAGGCCTTCGTATTTCCTCTGGTCGATTCCACTACCCCTTACGGTGACGAGCAAACTTTCCGATGACCGGAAAGAGTTCCGGCGACGTAGGGGTTGCTTCTCCTTTCTTTCTTTTTCGGGTAAAAAGGTGAAAATAGGGCCCGGGGGTTAAGTTGAAAGGGGGTTGATCTTCACATCCGTCGCCGAGCCGGATGCCGACTTGGGTAAGTTGTGCTAAGGTGGACATTTGCTGACGGGGCGTTGCCACAAAGGGACGAAATGCCGAGTTATCACAACCGATGTGGCATTTCCAAGCAGCCACATCAGCAAGATTCGCCCGAATTTCCCAAGTGACCTCCCCCTGTGAATATAAATCGATAACCAAGTGACCGAAAAAAAACAAATTGAAATACAAGCATCAAAGTGAAAAATGGCCATAACACGGTGGCACCCTAATAAATTTACCCGCCCAAGAAGCATATTAGTAGAAATGGTCTTAGTTTATTTATAAATAGGGTTCGTTGATAAGTTGTATTGAGTTCGATTATGATTTTGTTATTGAGTTAGTAAATTGTATTGAGTAATGCTATATAGCACTATTTGATTACACCGATTCCTCATACGACGCATGTGGCACAAGGATTTTTTTTTTTTTTTTTTTTTAAACCTACGCTGACTAAGAGAGAGATTATTTGTCACATGGGTCGTGTGAGGAATTAGTGTAATCAAGTAGTGCTATATAGCATTACTTATTTGTATTACGTTGGTAAAGTTATTATTAAGTTGATATAATTAATTAGGAAAAAGTTACATGACTCAGTTATATATATATATATATATATATATATATATATATATATATATATAATTAATGGAATAAAGAAAAAGATAAGAAGAGTTGTTCTCTTTTATCTCTCTCTCTTTCTCTCCTATCACTCTCAATTCCTTTCTTTGTTCTCACCGATATTCCCGGCATGCATCAGAATCGTATACGCCTGACCACCATCCATCACGGTAATAACGTCATTCTTTTTTGTTTTTTTTTTTTTTTTTTTTTTTTTGTCTACTCTTGCTTAATATTCTCATATGTACAACCTTTTGTTATTCATTTGCTTGTCAGTTATAACTATTAATAATGCTCAAGCATTTGTTGTGATGATAAACATGTAAAACATGTCTTTCAGGCATAGACCAGACTATAAATGTATGGCTTCATTCATTTTGACATTTTTGTAACTAATATCGTATTTCACTAAATTTTGCAGCTTTTTAGCTTCCTCATAGAATAGGAACGTTACTGGGCTAGTTCAGCTTTTTTCCTGCTACTGAAAACGAAGACCAGCCCAAGCCCAAGCTTGAGCGTGATCTCTTTAACGAATGTTGAAAAAAAAGCTTGATCTCTTAGCTAGATTATTACTATTGCCTTGGTATCTTTTTTTTTGTGTATTCGTAAGTGCGTATTTTAATTTAATTTTGTGTTATATTGTGCTTGTTAAATCAATGGCCTCTGGATCAATTAGCACATTTATCGTATTTGGTAAAAAAATAAAAATATTCTGGTTGTCAAGATTTGACATTCACTTTATTATTATTTTGCATTGCAAATAATATTTTCTGCTAATAAGAAAAATTGGTGTCATTGCTTAGGTATGTGCCCTTCTCATACTTCACCTTGAGTTTTATAATTGATGAGGATTATAAATGATTTCACTATTTACAATTCTGCGTGTGTTAACATTAATTAATTATACTAAACCCCTTATAACATCAATCACATGATTTAAATTGAAATAAATATTTTCCCCCACCAACTGCTTGTCATTACCAGTCAATTATTTCTTGATATAAATGAGACATTCTATATATAAAAAAAGTTCATATAAACAGATTAGATTATATTACCCTTTCAAGGAACTTGGTTTACAAATACACATGGAATTTAAACCACGCCTCAACACTTGCACCTCCATGTGTGCTGCTTCAAATCTGCACTTTAATAAGCTTGCTTTCATCTAAAATTTGAAAAGGTTGAAATCTCAATTTAACAGAAAATAGTTTAATAACTCGGATAGATTTGCTGAAATAAATCAAACTAATCAAGCTATAATAAGTAGTAATGACATTTCAATGCAGATCGATACGAATGTTAATCCTTCTGCAGAATGCAAAGGAAATTAAGACACCTCTGCTGAACACAAGACAAAGTATTGGAGACAATAGAAATCATATATTATCAAATTCAACAATGAGTAATGTTAAATTGAAGGCTTCTAAAACAAATATTTAAGTTCAGATTGGCATGAGATCCATTACCCAGATCAATGTGGACGTAAAGTATTTGGTGATGCAAATCATACAGTGCACAACCATAATATACACAAAACCACTGGTCCAGTACAAAATATACAGATAGGCGAGATACATTAATATGGTGTACCAACTACAGGCAATGCATTTCTTTTATACATTGAACAATGAGGGGTAAAATATTGCAATAAACTAGGTTGTCGAGTTTCATAAATTGACATCATGATGCCTATGACTCATCAGGCTTTGGCTCGAGGACTACCGGGAATTTCTCCCTTATGATCACCCCGTAATACCTCAACAATCACCTGGATTTTAACAAGGAGAAGAAAAAGAGTAGCTTTCAGCCCACTGCAAGCAACTGAAAAGGAAACAATTTCTGTCCATTATTATATTTCTAGTTCTACATCGTGCAGTTTCATTTAGTAAACCACTAAACAACTAATGGTGTTTCAGTTATCGGCACCAATTAAGAATAATGAGCCATTATATAAAGGCCACAAAAGAGAATTCGTCTCTATGGTAGGATACAACTATGTAAAATAACAATATACGAGAAGAAATGACCACCTATCCTAGGATATAACTGTTGCAGTAACTAATGGTCTCATATAAATTAATACAGACTTGACTATTTAAGTCCAGGTCTCTCATTCTATCAACTTAAGCTTTTGGGTCGAATAAGGCCCATATAAACATAGTTTTTTCTTTTCTAGGACCAAGATGAGCAGGGTAGGGGCATACACAATCCTTGGCAGAGCAAGTGAAGGCAAGGGCCACATAGGCGCAAGGACCATTCAGGCACAACCATTGCTCACACTTCCAAAAATGTACCCGTACTTATAAATCAAACTCTTGTCACTTGCAAAGAGTTTTTGCAGGGACCCGAGTATCAATTGACCTCTCAGCTATTAGCAGGCCCATATAACATAGAGCTTAGTTTATTTGGCTTATCTGCAACAAGAGGGTGTGTAAGAGTAACTAATAGTCAAATCAGGCCTAAATAATATACTTGGTTTGCTTCTAATATAACTATATATATACACATGAGATGACATATTATTATATCTAATATAACTAACCCACTGATGGTATTTAGCGATGTAGAATTACGGTTATAACTGTCACCCACCAGAAATCTCAAGATTAAAGATTATTTTCTTGCTGACGACCTTATAAGAAATAATAGACTCTTTGGAACATTTAGCATTCACAGAGATTTTGCAGAAGAAAATAAAAATAAGCGGGTCTAGTTGTTCTAAATTACAACCAATTAAAGTTTTGGATTTCGATCAAAAGAGGAGATGATGTAATGATAACTAACCTTATCACCAACTTTACATTGGTCCAGTATTCTGTACAAGTCACTTCCATTAGTGACTTTTTTACCATTTACAGATGTTATTATATCTCCTAATATAAGTCGACCATAAGCATCTCGTTTGGTTGGTTGCAGGCCCTGAAAAATGTTAAGATCAGTTAGATACAGGAATACAGTACTTTACTGCAATATTTGAGATAAAGGTCAACTTCGTGACTTCATAAATTTCATTTATAACAAAAATAACATCATGGTTGCGATATTCATTGTGAGGCATGTAGCAAAACATGTTGGGAATAATATTTAGTTAAAATTAATGTAATTGTAACATGCTGATCATCTGACCAAAAAGATTCCCCGGACAAGGATCAACCATAGCATGAAAAAGTTATTTATTTGAAAAATTAATTATTTGATTATGTAGCTACAAACCTGAGCAATTCAGGCTAAAAGAAGAAAAAGAAATCTTAGTGAAAAGGAAACGGCTCTTGATACAACACGAAATTGATATCACTAAATGTAATTCCATAAGCACGAAGCTATGAATTCTAGCACAAATTAAGAAAATTAATTTATACCGCTTTCCCAGCTGGACCATCTGCCGGAGCATCTAATACAAGCACTCCACTAACTCCAAGCTGCTCAACTGACTGATCTGGTGCAAATTTGATGCCTAAAACGGGTCGAGTAACTTTGCCGAATCTTACAAGCTGATCAACAATACCATTAACCTGCAAAATTAAGAATCTCAATTCAAGGTTCACAGAGATCTATTAAGCAAATGGGAAACTTCTTGCGTAGACCCGGTGCATTGCACAAAAACTGTTGTGTCACAAGGCATAGCACTTGGATATGAATGTGTCACATGTATCTCTTAATTGTCCACTGGTAATCAACAAATGGATTGGTGTAATCCATCCAGTGTAAGACTTGAGCAAAAGTTAAAGTTCAATTGAAAGCTTTTAAGAGTTAAAATTTCAATAGGTATAAGTAGCACTTCTGCAGTGTATAGTCAGAAACAGCATAAAGACGCACTGTATCAACCGGGATTGAAAATCCAACACCAGATGATGCTCCAGATGGTGAGTAAATTGCAGTATTTATGCCAATCAAATTTCCAGAACTATCAAGCAATGGGCCTCCACTATTCCCAGGATTAATGGCAGCATCAGTCTGTATAACATCCTGTATAGGACGCCCAGTGGCAGCAGAGCTGATTTCCCTCCGGAGGCCACTGTAGAGAACATGAGAATAAAAAGTTACACAGATTAATTAAAATTTAAGCTTCTTAAATGATTTATGCCCATAACAATTGTGCCCATGAAAAGATATAAATGGCATATAACTGTTCTCACCATGATTTGAGTTTATTATTGCACTTGAGGTTTGAATACATTATGAAAAATAACAGTAAAAAGAGATTTCTCACCTAATGACACCAGTTGTAAGTGTGTGATCAAGGCCAAACTGCAAATAAAGGAAAATTTCAAAAGTTATTTACCACACATTATGAAAATAATCATTATAAGCAGGGATAATTCTTTTGAATCAGGAGAAATGTAACATCATTTTGCTTATAAAAGAGAGCAGAGATGCAAGTGGCTAGGATCTTAAGGTAGCATGGCTAAAATCATTTGCAACACCAAAAGCTATAACAGAAAAAAGTTTCACCATCATTTTTATAAGTTATTTAAGCCTAATTTACCAGAAACATTTTTATTCACCATTTACAACAGGAATGATGCTAAAAAGAGCAACCACCACAATCATAAGCAACGAGTGCAGGACTGCCAAAGGAAAATTGCGAAGTGAGAGGTATTTGGCTTAGTTGAACCATTGGACACTTAGCTAATGCTCCTGACTCAAATAAAAATCTGACTTTATTCATATTGTTATGATCACCATTTAATTGGGATTTGGCACACACATAGTTATGTTCTTTGTTGCCAGATGGGTAAACAAGCTTCTATGTTGGCAGGAGACTTAAGTCACAGTCTAGTCAAAGCAAAATATGCATACCCATGTTGCTTTGATATGAGCACAATTTCCAAGATGTAGATGCGTGTATACAAAATTAGTCCATAAGTCGTGAAACAAATTCCAATAGAGATGTTAAGGGCATAAAGAAATTCAAATAGTCTATGAACTCACTGGATTTCCTATGGCATATACTTTCTGACCAACCAGCAGATCCGCAGATACACCTACTGGGATGGGCCTCAACTTGTCTTTTGGAGCATCAATACGCAAAACAGCAACATCCTTGTCTTGATCAAATCCAACAACCTTGGCTTCATAAGTTGCCTGATCAGCAAGGGTGACCCTGTATATAACTAGGACATGTAGCATTAGACTGGTGGGATAAATGCTTACCACAACCACAGAAGTTGCAATTTATAAGCCGAAAGTAGTGCAACCATAAATTTCTTTGAAACATGATTGGAGAAAAAAAGATAACAAGATAAATTGTTTCTTAAATACTTCCATTTTGATCATCAATTAGCTACTGATCAGGGAAAAATTTTCACAGATATATGTGGATATGGCAGTGATAGATTTGTTGCAACAGCTACTCAATTAGCTTTATTTAAGATGATGAAAGTTTTAAGCCAACAAAACTTCACCATTGCCATCAAGGCCAAACCAAGAGGGGAGTCAGGGACTGCTCAACTATCCTATGAAGCTTATTGGAAATCTAAGAACAAGAAACTCCTATTTCTTGAGCCTTATCGAACTTCTTACAAGGAAAAACTTATTGACCTCAGCATCCAATCTTGCTCTTACATGCTGGACTGTAGTTTCAAGTAAAAGTCAGTGTCTCTGCAGATGCCCAAACAGACAGACAAGATAATACATTTTACTGAGAAGCCTACACAAAATAATCAATACATAAACCATACCTCCAGATTGTACTTTCTAAGTTCGCAAAGAGGTCAATTATGATGGGCACCAAACTTTTTAAAATTGTTTCATACATTGATAAACAATTAAATCACTGAGCTATGAGAATAAACATAAAAAGGAAAACACAGGGTTAAGTGGATCATTAGAACGAAACCACTAATGTCAGTTGAAATTGAGTTATGTAGGATGACTTGCAATCTTTTCATATGCTCACAATAGTTTCTTCTATTTATTCAGAAAATCAACACATACTGCTAGACTCAAAACAAATTGCCCGTCCTCGCTTGCCGGAGACAAATATTAATTTGAAACTTCCCAATCTTCCATTATTGATTATATGGAGCCATGATCAGGGACCTAGCAAATGAAGAAGCACAAAATTCACGAATTCCTCAACTAAGGAATACCACACACCATTCAACAAACAAAAATCCTCAAAAGAATAACCTCCAAATCAAAACACCTCCAATCCTCACAGCAGCTCAAATACCAAGCATAAATCACTTGCAAACTCATTTAGCACCAAAGAAGACGCTGTGATCACAATGAGAACAATCCCACCAACCTGAGATCAGAAGCACCGCGAATCACATGGTAATTGGTAACAATATGCCCATCCTTATCCCACACGAACCCAGACCCAGAACCCTGAGGCACCTCCAGAACATCCAGCGTGAAAGCGTCCTGCCTATCAGCACAAACCAATCAAGAACTACATCAACCAAAGCATCCGAACTCCCAAAACACTCCAACAATAACAACAAAGAATCGGTACCGGACGGCTAGGTTGGTGATGTAGACAACGGACGGGGTGTTCTCCTGGAAGAGCCGGACGGTGGCGAGCTCATCGGACTGCAGCTTCCGCGGCGTCGTCACAACGAAGGCCGCTGCCGATCCAGTATCGGAGACGAACACAGAGACAGACAGCGCAAGGGATGCGACAAGCACGAAGAGAGAGTCAAGGGCGGCGGAGAGAAGGTCGGGATGGAGCTTGATCGGAAAGAAAGGTCTCCGGGGAGCAGAGGACGGGGAAGAGGAGAGTGGCGAATGGAGGAGGAGAGGTCGGAGAGGCGAGGATCTAGGGGAGGAATGGTGGGCTCTAATGGAGAAGCGGGAGGGGGAGGACGAGGAGGCAGTGAGGGAGGCGAGAAGGAGGAGAGAAGGGGGAGTGGCCGCCATGAACGCGGAGGAGAGCATTGAGCATCGAGAGGTTGGAACGAAAGAGTGAGTGCATAATAAGGGTTCAGTTGGGAAGGATGTGGATTGTGAAGTGAACCAATGGCAAGCTTCCACGTGGAGAGGAGGGGTATAGGACCCACACAAGTATATATTATTGAGAACTAGCAGGACGTTACTAGAGTCCTGGGACACGTGGACTAATTACTACTTTGTTATGAGAAAATTACTGGAATACCCTTTATGCCAAGTAAAACCATATTTACTGGAATACCCTTTATTTATATATGCTTTTGCAAAATATTTTATTTGCTTATATTAATTTTGGAATTAAAAATTAATTTATAAATTTTATAAAGACATAGTTTGGTATTTGATTTTTTTTTCTGATTATCCACAATAGATAAAGAGAAAAAAATAAATGATGATTTAAACTTTGTAAAATTTTTTAATTAAATAAAAATGATTTGATTCATAGGAGCATATAAGTAAATATAAATTTTCACAAGATTGTATTCGCAATTGGTTATATTTTCCAAGTGAAAACCACATTTTTTGGGTCATATAAACCCTTTCAAAAACTAAAATTTAGACATATACCCTCTTATATATAGATATATATACACACACAAAGTTCCTCATGAGTTTTGGTACTTGATTAGTCGTGGCAGAGAGTTGCAACCAATCTCTCTTTAAAATTTTCGTGCAATAGAAAAAAATCGGTATTTTGTTTTATTTTTTTCAAATTACAAAATAAATCTGGTGTTTGACCAATTTTTTTAAAACATAGCCCCAGTCATATTAATTTTCAAAATTTATATTACAATAATTTGTATCGCCTGTTTATTATATGCTGGAAAATATGAAACATGTTATAACTTATAATAAAGTCATAAAACTCAGAAAAGAGAGAAATAAATATTTTAAAACCACCACTCAAATAAGAAAGTGGTAGTTACCTCCTTTGCTGAAGGTTGATAATTTCGATTCACCTTCCAAATATATAGTAGAGGATTTTGATTATGTCCAAAGGTGTCTTGTCTACATTGTCAATATATATATATATATGAATTTACATCCTCTATGGACGTCCATAGATAAAAAATCTATGGATATCCAATTTTTAGTCGTTGAATCTTGATCCAACGGTCGACATTAATTACTATACATCATTGTTTTAAATAGTAACTACTGTACATTTACTGTAATGACTACTGTTCATCAATGTTAATTGTTGGATCTAAATCCAACTGCTAATGATGGACATCCATAGAGTTTTTATCTATGGATGTCCATAGAGAATTGATCCTCTATATATATATATATATACCTCGGGATCTATTAGATCACTATGCAATGGTCTTGCATCCCAAGGACGGAACCAAGGGGGAGCTAGGGGCTTTCGCCCCCCTCCTTTGCTCCGGTGATTCGTAGCAGAAGGGATGATGGACAAAGTCCATAGCGAGAGAACCAAAGCCTTGGCCGAGACCTAGGGTGCAGAGCCGGCCTTAGAGAAAATGAGGCCGTAGGCAAGATATAATATAAAGTTAAAAATATTTTTATTAAATAAAAAATTACATAACAAAAATAAAAAAAATAAATTAATATTAATAATAACAATAAATAAAATATTAACATGAACAAAAAGTCTAGAAATTTGATATTCTTCTTTCGTCCATTAGTTAATTACCTGCAATACAACCAAAAATTTAGTTAAAGTTCACTTTTCTTGCCTTCTTAGATGCAAAATTATTTACCAAATTTTGATATTCAAGTTGAGATACTGAATTTTTCTCAATAGAAATAATGGCCAATCCATTTAATCTTTCTTGTGACATAGTTGACCATAAAAATGATTTTATTAACTTTAATTTCGAAAAAAAATTTCGCCGAAGCAACCGTAATATGTATAGTCAACAATATTTTATAAGCAATCCAAGAATTTGGAAACGAATTTGATTTTTGTATAAAATTAAGAACTTCAAACAGTGATTTTATTTCCTTTTGAAAAACTTCTTTTAAAACCTTCAACTCATAAAATAAATCCAAACCATCAATATCAAAAGATGTGTCTTGTTTTAGAAAACCCTCAAGATTAATACAATATCTTTTCAATTGATTATCTTCTAAAAACTTTAAATTTTCTAAATCATGTTAAAAACCAAAAACATCTTCATATATTTTGAAATGTTCAAATCGACTCTCAAAAGAAGAAATAGCTTGATCAACTACACAAATAAAATAATTAATTCTAAAATCATCTTCAGGCAAATGTGTCACTTCATTAGTATCATTTTCCTCAATTTGTTTTTTTCTACGAATTATTCTTTTTTCATGAAACACAGGTTCTATATTCATTTGAGTTGCTATTTCTTTAGCTAAAATTAATGCTGCTACAAATCCATTTTCTCTATAATTTTTAAGAAATGTAAGAGAAGCTTTTAATTGATTAATAGCAACATCAATTTGCATATCTTTGGCTTGTAGTGTTTTACTAACAACATTAACAACAACTAACAAATCATACCAAATAACCATGGCCAGCAAAAATTCAAAGTTTTCTAGCTCATATGAAGCCAAACAATTAGCTTCACTATTTGTTTTGGGATCATCACTGGCTTTTGCTAATTCAAATAAAGCATCTCTTATTTCAAGAGCTTGAAATCTAATTGCTTTAACACTTTCAATACGATTCTCCTAACGAGTTTACGGTAATGGTTTAACAGTTAAATTAGGAACATGATCTTTTAAAATTTTTCACTTTGTGTGGAAGAGGAAAAAACAAATAAATACGTTGTAAAACTCCAAAAAATGTAATAGCTTTTGGACAACAATTAGCCATATCGAAAGTAACAAATTAAGTGAATGACAACCACATTGTGTAAAAATAGCTCTAGAATTGATATCAAGCAATCGTTTTTGTACCCATTGATGTTTTCCTTTCATATTGGACCCATTATCATATCCTTGTCCCTTACATCATCAATATTAAGATCAAGATTTTTCACTATATTCATAAGCTCCTCAAAAAGCCCTTTCGCCAATGTATCTTCCACTTTTAAAAATTCTATAAAATATTCTTCTATTTTCACTGGAACCGATGAAACATCTACACATCTTAATATGAGAGACATTTGTTCTTAATGACTTGCATCAGGAGTACAATCAAGAATGACAAAAAAATATTTTGCTTGCTTGATTTTATTCACAATTATCGATTTTATTTCATTTGATAATAAATCAATTAATTCATTTTGAATTTTATGGCCAAGATAATGATCATGTATTTCACCAACTTGAATGCGTCTAACATGCTCTTGCATTACTGGATCAAATTCTGCAATCATTTCAATAAGACTCAAAAAATTTCCGTTGCTATTTTCATAAATTTTTTCATTTGACCTTTAGTATGCCAAATTATTTTTTGCTAGAGTTTTGACAACAACAATAATTCTCAGCAACACATCTCTCCAATATTCTTTTTCTTTGTTGATTTGATCTTGCAATTTTTTATCAATTGTTTTTCCTTTTGTAATAGTACATCCAATTCTATCCAAGCAGTCATATTAATAATATGTTCATTAGATGTTTCATGTTGCTTGAGTTTGGCACTAAGATTTTTCTAATCATTACACCCATCATTAAATAATTGAGAACTTAAATGTGAATTTGAAAACAACTGGCAACAAAAGCAAAATACTTTGTCTAATTTCTTTGAATAAACAAGCCATTTTCTATCATGACTTTCTCCATTTGGCAATTTTCTAGTGTAATGTATAATGGAAAAGTGTCAACAATTCTCATCTTTCGGAAAATCTAAATTGCTAGTTGTATCCCTAATAGGTCCTCGTTCAACAATTAAATCTCTCAAGTTTGAATTGTCATTTTTCCATTTTCCTGGATCATATAAATCTAATTCAACTTGCGAAGATATTTCATTTTGACATTCTTTGTTTTCCATATGAAATGTAGTTTCTTCATTCTTTTCACTAGAAAGTGAAGGACTCTCAATATTGTCACTAGTGTGAGGATTTTGTTCATTGCATGTTTCATCTATTTCCAACACATTACAGTGAAAAGATTTATTTTCTAAATGTTCATCACATGTAATATTTTGTTTACTCTTTGGAAACAAATTTTTCAAAAGCACCATTTTGAGATTGAATTAACTCGTTTACTCTTTCTCTTTTTTTTTTTTTTCGTTTCTTATATCCAGATTCATATTTTCTAGTAGACATTCTATTTAAAAAAAACAAACAGTACAAAATAATAAAAATGACAATATTATATAAAATGGAAAACCCACATGATTAAAGTAGCGATCTTTTCCACGTTTCCACGATTCCACAATTCCACCACCACTATAAGAAAATAAAAATAAAATCAATCAACTACTTAATGTAGTAAAATAAGAAACAATGTATTTAAATTATAAAAAAATATCAAAATAAAATTGAAACCATACCTCTTTTCCATGTACACAATATCAGAAAAGATGTTGATTGAGATTGAAATACTAAAAAAAAACAATATAGAAAATTTGTCACCAAACCAGAATGAGAGTTTTTTTTTTTTGGTGAAAAAATGCATGTTTAACGGTTAGATAGATTTATAGACTCATAGAGGTATTTTTTTTTTAAAAAAAAAGGTATAATGCTAGAAGCCTAAAATGCATTCTAACGTTACAATCATAACGTTAAAATTACAAGGATTATTCAATATCATAAAAGCTCAATTTATTACATATTGTATATTATCTTAAATTAATTAATTTTATGGTTTAAAAATATTAAATTTCCAAGATTATATTTATGTGCATAGATAATAGTAAATGAAAATTTTATTAAAAAAAAAACATGCATTATGTGGCTCTATAAAATTGTGAGTCCCAAAATTTATTAATATTAATATAATCTTTATAGTTTTGGAAAAAAATAGTTAAGATTCTAAAGATTATAAATATAATTATATGGATATCATAATAACAAATAAAATTTTAAATGTAATTTTTTTTTAAAATGTGGGCCCTAAAAAATTAGATTTTATGATAAATTAAGTTTTATAGTTAAAAATAAAATAAAATTTTCAAAAATATAATCGTATAATTTATGTTGATTTGATAATAGTACATGCAAATTTTACATAAGTTCAACAAGGAAAAAAAACATGCATGCATTGTGGAGAGATCGTGAGTCCCAAAAAATTTATATTATCTTTATAGTTTTGAAACTAAAAGTAGTTAAGATTCACAAAATTATAAATATGTAGATATGATAATGATAAATAAAATTTTAAATATATAAAAAACATGGTCCCTAAACAATTATTTATCATTAAAAAATATAATATGATCGTAATTAAGTTTTATGATTTAAAAAAATTAAAATTTTTAAAAACAATAATGTTATGGTTAAGATAATAGTTTTTTTTTTTTCGAAAATGAGGTTGGGATAATAGTAGATAAAACATTTTAAATACAATTTTTTTAAAAAAAAATTTATATATGAGGGGCCCTCAAAAATTGTGGGGCCCTAGGCATAGGCAAGACCTATGCTTAGGGCTGACTTTGCTAGGGTAGAGGAAGTGAGCCTTTCAGAGAAGAAGCCGAGATCAGGGCCAAGAAAGGTGTTGGTGGTGTAGAAGAAGCAGTGATGCGGAATGAATGCGCCACACGTGACGTGCATTAGCACCATGCTTGTGCCCAACACGTACATTGTGTGCAGACCCGGGAATGGACAAGTGAGAAAATTGTGGTAATGATGGTGGAGAATGTAGCGGAGGATAGATTTAAATAATACTCTCTTTCTCATTGTTAGTCAAGCAATGCAGAACGATAGTAATATCATGCAATTTGTGCCAAAGAAATACTCTTGAGAATTAGAAGAGAATGGATAGAAAGAGAGGATGGCCACAATTAATGACAGTGAAAGGACTAGCATGCAATCCATATGAGATTTAGGTAGTGTTTATTTGGAGGGTTTTTGAATTACATATAATTTGAATTACTTGGGTTTTTGCAAATCAAGTGTTTTGTTTACGAGAATTTTAAAAGTTCATGTAATTCGGAGATTACATCCAATAAGATATTTAGTTTTATAGCCAAATTGGGCGTAAAACCAAATCTCTTCTCATTTTACTCCCTCACATGTGACTTACATGTGATCTACATGTGACAAACTAAAAAAAAATCATCAAACATTTATTATTAGTGGGAAACTTATAAATTTTAATAATAAATTTAATAGTTAAATTATCAAGTACTATAATTAAAACTATTAAATAACTTGTTAAAAATTATTGAAAATCTTAGAAATGTTATTTTTGTGGAGTTAATAATTAAATTCAAAATTTTAAATATAATAAAATTTTAATAAATTTACTAATAAATTTAAATTTAATAGTTAAAGTAATTGGTATGTACTTAAATTTATTAAAATAATATTATTTTTATATACATCCAACCAAACACTAGATTTGAGCTCACTAAATTTTAAATTCAAGGTACTTTTATTTAAATTGTAATTAGAAATCCACTACGTAGAAGTGAGTTGGGACAAATAATACTGAATATTCCATCGAGAATTAGAAGAGAATGACATGAACTGAGAGTCTAATGCTGCTTTGCTTTCTTTGACTCTCTCTTTCTCTCTCTCTCTCTCTCTTTAATTTGGGCTTTGTTGAGAACATGCCCATATAAGCATAACTCTCACTTGGTCTCATCGGGGCCACCAAATACAATTAGAGTTTGAACTAAGTAGTTAATGAGGCCCACCATAATTGGGTTTGAGTTCAATTTTTGCCACCAACCCGGATTTGGGCACAGATCTAGAAGCAACCGATCTGGGTGTGGGCTCAACCGATTCACCTAGTCATTGACAAGACATAGATGTGATAGCCCTAGGGTCTTTTTAGTAATATTAAAAAAATAGGGCCATACTAGTAACATGCCCAAATATTTTTTTTGTATTGGAAACAATTGTTATGTTGAATGAACTATTTTTGATATTTTGCCTTCAGCCCCTCTACCAATAAATCTTAGTTCCATACCTGTGCGTTCCCCAACTTTTGTTTTCAGGAGTAGTTATGTTGATTATGGATACATGCTAAGAACAATCAATACAAGAACACAACCCTTCTTCATTATGTTCATTTGGTTTGACTGAAATTATATTATTTTCAATACAAAAATTAATAAATTATTTTTGTAGATTGCAAATAATTACGTTTTACAAAGAAAGGAAAATTAAAGAAAAATTATCTATCAATCCCTTTAAGCTTATCAATCCCTTTAAGCCTATAGTTTTTTTTTATCATTCCCTTTGACATTTTTCATATATTGGATCTCTTGTTTTTTTTTTTTTTTTAATTTTTAATCCTTCTTATTTTGTAATTTTTCATAATACTTCAAATACTCCAAAGTGGATGACATCAAAACTCACCCTCATCACGCTTGAGTCTAGGCCTGCCAGGGCAAGGGCAAGGGCAAGGGCAAGGGCAAGCTCGCCACCACCCCTCCAGCCAAGTAAAGCCAATCTCATCACTGGCACAGTGCAAATAAACAAGTGCAGAGATAATTTGGTAATTTTATATAAATTTAAATTTAAAATAAATAATTTGGAAAAAAAAGGAGCCTTTGAGATATAAAAAAAATTAGGAATTTTTTATAAAACCGGAAGAATCGGAGGGAAATCCATTTATTTTTCTATAAAATGGCAAGCAACCAGCCCACACCGCTTCCCACTTCATACATCAAATTAGAGATTTCTTGAACAAGCTTGCTTAGGAAAATATTTTGATACATCTCCATAGATCTGCAAACGCAAAGAGAAAAAATAAAAATACTGAAGCGTACGCACCAGAAGAAACCATTTGCGTCGATCCATAACAATTTGAATTTCAATTATTATCGAACTTGATGCATGTTAACGGTGTTCTCTTGATGATATAAACTGTGACCGAGCAGACGTTGAAAGAGAGAAATACAGCAAAAAATGTGAATAGGAAAATTGGATGTAAAATGAAGTATGCAAGCCTCAGTTGTAGTTCTAGGGTTTGCTTCTTTGAGGAATACAACAATTTGAGTAAAAAATTGAATATAATCGAACTCAAAACGATCCACACTACCGCATTAACTGATCCTTGTTGTATCACAAGGATGAGTTCTTAGAGCTGACGAATCACAGGTTGGACTTGTGAAGCACCCAAAATCACTCAAAAATCAGGGGACACGAAACGATCACAAGATCTTTCCCAAAGGTCTCAATTCTCTTGGTAAACGATCATAATTCCCGGAGTCTATCTCTGATTGAAACATTGGTCGCTTTCCGAAATTGCGAAGAACACCTTCAGCCAAATGCTCTTTATTTGGTTTCAGCATTACATAATTGGGATCAGCCCTTTCATAACTGCATATTACAATGAAATTTAAAAAAATGCAAATGCGCTAAAGATGATAATGCCAGTGAGACAGATGCAGTAAAAGTTCGACCAAAACCCAGATCGAAAGGATGAGAATGAAACCTGGCTTGTCTTAGAGCTTCGATACGCATTCCTAAACCATATTTTCGCCCACTAGAGACATTCGCAGCTAGGGAAAAATAAAACACAAAATCATTAGAGAAAATTTTGCTGAGCAGTGAATTCTTTAAACTCAGACATATTCCTACAAATACTTGAAACAAAGATAAATTACACTGTGGCGTTTAAGATCATAAGGTTCATCTGAAAATAAAGGCTAAATTCTAGTAGACAAGACTCAAAGCAGTTTTGGTTTAGACAACTAGAGAAAATATGTTTGTGAAATGGATATAGATAAAGAAACCATCACCATTTGAACAGAGTTGTCTGTTGAGAAACAGAGGTCTTAAGGGGTTAGTAATCTGAAAAGACCAAGAAAACAAAGAGTAAAAGATAGCATAACCATGGCTATGGCTGCCAATATGAAACTGAGATCAAATTTGGATCCATGACCATAAGCACACTAACTAGAAGTTGGATGATAAGTACCATCCAGAATTATCAAGGCTACGTGAAATACTCCCATCACTAGGAATAATTATTTCATCGCATTGACAAATATAGATACCATCGTGCATCAGAAATCACAAAATATCGCAATAGATAAATAAAAAATTGCTTCAAGGCAGGGCAAGTCTCACAATGTATAGAAATTAACTTATTCTCCAATGCAATAAAAACTTTACCTCTTGCTACTCTGTTTAGAAAGTGTTAACATACTTATCAACTAGGGCGCTAACGATCTCTTGGTTTATTGACACCGGATCCTTTACGTAAAGTGTTCATCTCCGCTGAGAAGGCAGAGTCTAAAACTAAGCACAAACTAAGCACACATAGGGTGAGGGCACATGAGTATAAGGGATTACTCCGCACTATGCACGACCTTGACACATGCCTTGTTCACATTTCATCAAAAATAAAAAATAAAAAATTACACCATCCATCCCATTTTAAGTGTTCCCATTTTAAGTGTCTGCTTCCAGAAGCTTCCAGAAGAATTTAATGTCCCAAATTATTTGTCCACTTAACTAATTTAAGTGTAAATTTTCAAATTTAATTTTATTTATATTGCTCTCCACCATTATTGCCTTAAACACACAACCTTAGAGGATGGAGAGAAAAACATGTAAAACAAGAAAACTAAGCTAAATATTCATGAAATTTTTAAATCCAACCACTTTTTTTACTTTTGTGAAACAGGTCAAGTGAACACTTAAAATGGGGTGAAGGGAGTAACTATTTACTCTGGAACAAGAGCATGAATTTGATATCCTTGATATTTTGCCAATTTACTTATGCATATATATATATATGCATTAAATCACGCATAAAGGACATTGAGGGGCCACTTAATTCGCAATAATAATACATCAACACGGTAATGAGATTACTGTGGTAATGAGATTGGGAATGCTATATGCTCAGAATGTTGTGGTAATTTGTGATAACAATATTTAGTTGACCATAGTAATCAACATAGTAATGTTTTAAATTTCCCAAAATACCCTTGTATTTACAATTTTGAGCAACTTTAAATTTAAAGTATAATAAAATTTGGGATCAAAATAATTAAATTATAATATTAAAAATTTATTTTTTTCACATTTTATCAAAATACCTTTATATCTAAATTTTAAGCAATTTAAAGTTAAAATAAAATAAAATTTTTACACGTGTGAAAAATAATTAATTATAATAAAAAAATTAATTTATTGAAGCTGAAGATCTTTTGGGAAAAAATAAAACAAATCCAAATGTGAGAAGAGGAAGGAAAGATAAGATAAAAGAAATTTTTTTAAAAATGGTATATTGGTCCAAAAAAATTCTGAGATTACCATCCACTTGAAAATCTAATATAACCACCTACTTTGGTGCTAATGAGATTATCAAGTTTCTTAATAATATTCCAAAGTTGATAACCACATATTACCATCTACATTACCACCACCATCAATCCAAACATAGTAATCTTTTCATATTACTATGTAACAACATTATCGCGAACCAAACAGCCCCTGAAAAACAACACTAGGCAAGTTATAGATGATAAGTCCCCATAGAACAAATGTGAAACATGATCATCGAAGTCAAGTTTCAAATGCTAAGCCAAACAGTTTGATCGCATTCTTAAAGCTAAAACAGAAAGAGAAGTAGGCCATTGTCTATGCTTCCTAGGAACCAAATTTTTTTCACTACACACAGCATATTCTTTCATGGTATAACCTAGAAGATAATATTCACTCCGTAAAGAAGCTAGGCAACACTATTCTCAAATGTCACTAAAAGCACATTTGCCGGAAGCATATGGTTTAGAAATATGTAGATGGAGAATTTATAAAAGCAAGCACCTGAAAAGCTGAATGTAACGGAAGGATTCCACCAAGATTTGAATGCTAATGCTATAGAAGAGCCTAGAGAACCAAACTTTCCCTGTAGACAAGTAGAGAGAAAAGTTTTTTCAAATTGACTAATTAGAATAAATAGAGAAGTGTGAATGTCTAACCTTCAATAAAAAGTTCTTATTGGCTTGCCATGATGCAGCTACTTGAAATGAGGACGTGTCTAAGTTTTCAGACGATTTAACGCCAATAATCCTTCATGCAAGATAAACAAAAGGTTTATCCCTACACCACAATCAACTATGTGAATTAAAGGAGTTATTATTTACATACCTTCTTCCAAACTCGAAGCCGAAGTCCACGTAATTTGTGATTCCAACCACATGACTCTCTTCCAAAGGATTTTTTACCTATTTGGGCCAAAGAATGAATAATTTTTTCCAAGTGAACACCTAACAAGTCTACCAATTTAAAAGCTTGCTGGCAAACAAATTATAACTGACATGCAAGGAACTCATGAAGAAGGTTTAAATGGAAAGAATATGAATAAAAAGATGCCAGGCTTTGATTGGCTATGACTAACCCATCAGGTTCACTGGTTATCACCAACATAGTGAGAAAATATTTTATGAAAAGCACACCAATAGCCGCATGAGCATATCAAATCTTGAACTCAGGTTAGGAAATATAATTGTATAATAATATTTTTACTTCATTGAAAGATAAATGGGATAAACATGAACAGTCAGGCCTATTTGCAGGAAGCCGTAGAACAAAATAAACAAGGAATCTTTGGTAAAGGAAGTCCTCGGCCTTAGAAGACATGCAGACAGGTACAACATGATAATAAAATGCAGATATTTGTCGCAACATGCTAATTCTACCCATCTGATATGCAGACTAAAATCACTCATTGAAGATATAATTCAACCATAAGGAATAACTTGAGGTAATTTGATTACGACTATGTAATTTCTAATAACATATGCATGAAAATGATTTGCTGTTTCAAATTAGATTAGAATGCATGCATTCTGCATGGGTAATCAACTACAATAGTAATATATTTTTTGAATTAAACCACTGCACGAACATTCACCATGTAACAAGCAGACAGATAGATCCAATATAGCTAAAAAAAGGAAGGGATAGTCAAATAAGACTAATAATTGAAAAATAAGAGAATTTACCCTTCTTTGAACAACCAAATGCTGATAGAATGATGCAATCAGCTGAAATTGGAGAAATTCATTTCGTAAGTCAAATGAATGAATCAGTAAATTACATGGGATAGGATAGCAAATATGAGGGGAAGTAATATTTGGAATATAGCATATAGTAGAAAGTGTTTAAAGATATGATTTGTGTCTCTAGATCCCTCCATTTGCTTCAGATGTGCACACTTTCTTTCCCTTTTATCTGGAAATCTAATTAACTTTCGAATGAACTTAATGCTTAGTATTCAATACATTTTTACTAATAGACATTCCCGACGCTCTTTCAATGACTAGCAGCACATGGGAAAAGGTAAAAGACTTTGAAGTTGGCTCGAGTATGAGTCACAACTATTCATGCTAAAAGCCCGCATCTATCCAAAGTCCAGCTTGATTCAAGCTCACTCTACATCATCCCACAAGTGCAAAACTAGACTTTATCGAGCTATAGGTAGAAAATGTTTTTTTGATAAATACAAAGAAGTCATGGCCGGATTGCTTAGTGTAGTAAAAAATACAGCCCGATCACAATGAAGAATTTGCAACAATTGTGCGAAGTCAACAGATTGGTTGTCCAACAAAAACACTGTATTAAAGTAGAAAAAAGCGTTACATGTAGTGAGGGGAGTTTGTGAGGCTTATCTAGTTCATGGACTAGCTTGCCTCAGCAGAACACTATGTTGATTTCGAAATATCAACAACACCACAAGAAATAGTATTCTCGCAACCAAAAGTTCATTAGTGCCACATCAGATAATGTCAGGATAATATAGATGAAAGAGCCATCCAAATCATGGTTGGCTAGCCAGCCCAGGTTGACCCGTGACTAGCCCAGGTCAGCAAGTTTTGGACACTAGCCAGGTCATAGGTGAAGATTGACTCGCTCCCCTTTATTATAGATCCACATCTGAGTCCTATACTGACTCAATGGCCCCGCAGCACGTCAACATGACAGGACTGAGTTGTGTGTTTTTTAAATTTTAATGTGCTTCGAATTTGGACCAAATCATCCGACAATGAACCAAGAGTAGAAAGACTAAATCTTGAAATAAAACACAAAAGTTTCGGAATCTCAACAATTTAATCTTATGAGTTTTTAACATTTTTTGAACCAAGTTCAGATCCTTCATGGTTTTTATTTTTGTTTCTTTTAGTCTTCCTTTTCTTCTATACTTCATCTATGTTTTCCTTCATCATCTTTGTCTCTTCTCCATCTTCTTTTTTTCTCTTTTACTACAATTCTTTCTATTGTTGTTATTATGATTTTGAATAAATTTACTTCTATGATCTTTTGACTTTATATTTTTTATTTTATTAATTTGGTTCCTTGATTCTGTTTTTATACTTTTCTATATAATTTAAACATTATTATGATTTTTCCTATTTTTATTTTATGAAAATAATAGATTAGCAATGAACATGACCTGGGCAATTTAATGTGTTGCCCAGCCCAGGTCAGATTTTTAGGTGGTGACCAGGTCGAGTCCGGTCCTATATCGGCCAGGATTGATCTAAATTACCACCAAATATGTCAAGGTTAGAAATTCCAAAGAGAGATGCATAAGGGTGCTTTATCGGACATCCAAAAAGTAGACATCAAGCATGAATAGTACATAATTTACATATATGCGCAAAATTGATATTTAAGTCCACCAATAACTTATGATTTGACATACCCTAAATCTAGAACAGATTTCAAGTCTTTGGCATCATAAAACTAATCTACAGACTGACTAGCTCTTACATCACTCAAACATAAATATCCATCAAAGGCATAAAAAACAACCTCCGCATGAAAAGAATAACTACGATATCTATTAAAAGGATGAAGCAACACTGTATACATCTTCTATCTATTCCTGATAACTGCATATAACAATTAGAATATATATATATATATATATATATATATATATATATTATCATTGGCTATATCATGGAAAAAGGGTTCTCCACCAGGTAATCATCAAAGAAATATAGTAAAAAACGTGAAAAATACAGACCTGTGAATTCCTATCAACTTCAAGGCTAAAATTAAATGAAGGATTCAGGGGGCTGCCAGAGCCAAACCCATATCCAATTGTGTAACTCCAGTTCTTCAAGTCCTTAAGCCTTGTATGATAGGTCCCTTCACCTAAAGATAAAGATAAGTCAGAATATTCAAAAAGTTAATAGTTTAGACAAAAAATCAAAAAGAGAAACTCCCAGTTATTTTTCACTATACAAAATGCAAGTCATTAAATTAATACTGATATGCATTCTAGAAAGTCAAAGATACCCAAACTTAAGCAATAAGACAATATTAGAGCTGCAAATATAGGGAATACAAACGCAAAGCCTGAGAACAGATAGAGGAAAAAGGAAGTAAAAATGAAAACAAAGAAAACTGATGGAAAGAAAAAAAAGAAGTTAGAGGAAAAACTTTTATCACAAGTTATTAGGCTTTTATGAGTTTTGAAAGGTTAACACTAATCAAAACAATTAAGATTCAATTCAAAGTATATTAGTCCAATTATTTAATAATAATTGATGACTATATAAGTCCAATTACTCAAGTTTTAGTCCAATTATTTAATAATAATTGATTGCTATATAAGTCCAATTACTCAAGTTTTGTAAAAAGAATTGCTTTTACTCCTAGTTATTCTATTCGGTCTTTGCATCACTTTAGATAACCGAAGTCATTGCAAGTTATTCATCAACCAAACATAGCACAAAAAGTATAATGAAGAATCTGTGACTAAAGGGAAACCATATTAAATAGTGTCTATGCCAAAAAACACCCAAAACTACTTGCATAAGAAGGTTGAAAAATTGTTTAACAACTGTACAATGAAAAAAAAAGGTGTTATAATTTTTCCTCCAAGCCAAGCTTTGTCGTATTTTAAATACTAGTGGCTAAAGCAAGCACAAGCATGAACCTAATTGAAGGCCTCTAAGGGTCTGGCCTCTAACAGTAACCCTCAGGGGCCAGGTTACTGTCAGAACTTCAATGAAACATCGCATATAATGCACAAGGCCACAAACATGAACAAATCCAACTAAGAAAAAATGCTTCACAACTCAAGATTAATTAAGAGAACATAAGCATGAATCAAAAGGAGTGCAATCAAGGAGACCTTCATCCTACACACAAAAACAAAAGACAGATTAAACAAAGTATAAGCGAGAATTCAAAAATGTCAGTTTCAACTTACCAAGTGGCTTGTATTTAACCCCAGCAGTTAAGCGCCCGGTCTTGCCAACCAGCCATGCACAAAATGGGGTCTCACTAGACACTGAAAAGAAAATCACAATTAACAAATTGCAGTTAATGCTTTTGAAAATTGACAAAGTATAACTAAAATACTGAACAATTCCAATCACTATCTCAAAATTGATGTGTACTTTCAACAATGTCACCATGAAAAGATATTCATACCAAGGTCAATAATTGAACTATACCAAACAATTTTGATCGCCATCTCAAAATTGATGTGTACTTTCAACAATGTCACCATGAAAGATATTCATAACAAGATCAATAATTGAACAGGCTTGAAAGGAAAATGTTTTGTTGACCCCTAAAGAATTCCAGAAATATCCATTCTCATTTAGATGGAGTATGGATGGTATGATGTCCTATAGGTAACCATTCACCCTCGACAATTTTCTCTTTGATGAAAAAATGTTATGTATACACTGAGGGTTGGTTTAATTGGTAGAGGCTTGGGTGGCTTAAACAAGAGGTTCAACAACACACACACACACACACACACACATATATATATATATACCCGGTGCCTCACACCAGGAAACCAATGGGTGAAAGACTACAAAAAAAAACAATGAAAAAAAAAAAAGAAAATGTCAGGTATTGCAATGTTCATAGAAGCACTACCATATGTTATGTTAATGAACATATAAAAATGTTAGGCCAAGGTAGGTACACCTAAAAACAGCTTTGTGCATAATATGCTGATGAACATAATAACAGATAATCCTATTCTAACAAGTGCAGGAGAGGAATATGCAGTTATTCTACAACACAGTGTTGAACAGTTCCTACAACTAAAAAAAATCGTAACCAGATTTTGATACCATGTCTGATACCATTCAAATAAAACAACAATGAAAAACAGAGAAATCTTGAATTCATGAATCTAGCACCTCAAAGAATGATATTCCTCGATTATAGGAGGTCACCTCTCTCAAAAATAAGATAAGATTTAGAGTTTCCACCTCCCATTAAAAACACTACTATATCTCTTACGCATTCAAGCCAGGTGCAGACCAATTGGAGCAATGGTAATTATATTTTTCAGATCCTGTTTTGGGATTTGGGGCAGGGATTTGATAAATTCTTTTCATTTCTCAAAGGCACACTCAGGAAAAAGTTCAAAGGACTTCTAAGGCAGAACAATTTCAAGCAAATCCCATTCATAGTGCTAAGTTTCACATAACACTTACAACCAACAAAACAATTCGGAGATCATGTATTTCCAGTTACCTCTAACAAAGCAAATAATGATGTCAATCAAAATATGACCTTTTACTACATGTGACTACTTGTGATGTATTAAAATTGACCCTAAACCAAAAGGCCTCTACGTTACATCAAAAATCTTTTTTTTTTTTGCTTTTTTTTGGTTGTTCTTAATGAGAATTGTGGAAAAGTAGGACAAAATTCGTCGGATCTTTAGGTTTTTATCCTTCCTAATCTATGGTAGGCTATCATGATCAAGCTCAGGAAAATTTTCCTGTAATCAAGGAAATAATTCTGGCTTATTTAAGTTGATTGTGTTTATCCTAATAATGAGTAATCATGAGGTATACCTCTTGGTTCAGCTTAAATAGGCCACGGACGCTATTGTTTTGATTGAGTTTTATCAATAATAACTTCAAGAAATTTTTCATGGAATCAGAGCAGATCTGAACTATTTCCCTTCTTCATGCATGTTGTCACAATCAGATGACAAAATTCATCAAGTCTGCCATGGCGAGTGAATCCAAGAGTGGCATATCCAACCTAAACTGCGGCCAAATGGCCAACCCCATTCTTTCTACCAATATCTCAAAAATAGCTTAATGCCAATTACTGGGCACAAGCTTAATGGCCTAATTTCAGTTTATGGTCTCAATCCGTAATGATTTTCACGTGCGGGAAGGGAAAGAAAGATTATCTTACCGACATTGCAGTTCAATAGCAGGAGGACAACCCTACATATCAAGCCTGGAAGGTGGAAAATAACCTCGTGATGTCCTGGCTGCTCAACTCCATGACCAACAAGACAAGTGAAAATTTCATATATTTCAAGACAACAAAAGAAATCTGGGAAGCAGCCCATGGCATGTACTCAAACAAAGACAATACATCCCCTGTGTTTGAAATCAAGGGAATCCTAGGCGATCTGAGGCAAGGAGAGTCATCTGTTACAGGATATTTCAATCGCTTGATGCGATACTAGCAACAATTGGATATCTTGGAGAATGTCTCATGGAACTACCCTGCGGATGGCAAACAATATAGGCAAATACAAGAAAAGGAAAGAGTTTACAAGTTTTTAGCAAGGCTAAATCATGAACCTGATGAGGTTCGTGGATGGATTCTAAGCACCAAACCTATGCCTAGTATCCATGAGGCCTTGCTGTGAAGGCAAAATTCTTGAACTCTTTCAATGGAGGACAGCAAAATCAATATGGCAGTAATACAACCCAAAGGCGAGGCATTCGTCCATGATGCGATCACTGCAAAAAGCTGGGACCTACAAAGAAAGTTTGTTGGAAAATGCACAGTAAAAAGAAAATTGGCAGCCTTCTTCCTCTCGGTCAGTTCGGGCAAGACACGGGAATGTCGCAACAATTAAAAATTAGAATCCGAAGGAACCAACCCATTCAACCAAGAGCAAATAGAATCCTTGAGAAAAATGCTGCAAAGCACAATCCAGGGTGCACTTATATCTAATGAAGCAATACAGCCACTGTGGCACAGAAAAGTAATTCCTATACTGCTCTACATGCAAAGAAAAATATGTGGATCGTTAATTCAGGAGTATCAGACCACATGACTGGAGATATTACAATCTTCAATGATTTCAAATCTGCCACAAAGGGAACATCTGTTAGAATTGCTGACAGAACCCACTCAGAAGTAACTGGTATAGGTTCAGTCATCATATCTGAGGAAATCACTCTAAAATCAATCCTATTTGTGCCTACTTTAGACAACAATTTGCTGTCTGCAAATAAACTCATAAAGGATTTTAATTGTATCACTAAATTCCCTTCTACCTTGTGTGAATTTCAAGCTTTAAGCTCGGGAAGTATGATTGGCAATGCTAAAATGAGTGCAGGACTCTTATCTCCTGAGGACTGAAGCCCCTAGATGTCTCCCACAAAATATTTCATGTTCAACCTCAAATCAGAATAGAGAAGTAATATGCTATAGAGTTATAGGTTAGGCCATCCAAGCTTTATATATTTGAAAAAGTTGTTTCCAGATCTGATCAATAAAAATCCATCTTTCATTCAATGTGAAGTTTGTCAGCTATCTAAACATCCTAGAAATTCTTTTCCTATCCAGACGCACAAAAATCCCATCCTTTTTATATGATCCATAGTCAAATTTAGGGACCACCTAGAATCAAAACTATTTCGGGACATCGGTGGTTTGTCACATTCATAGATGATCACACCCATGTCACTTGGCTCTTTCTAATGAAGGAAAAATCAGAAGTAGAGCAAAGTTTTCAAAACTCTCACAAAATGATTGAAAACCAGTTTTGCACCAAAGTCCAAATCCTGAAAACTGATGATGCAAGAGAATGCTTTCACTCTGCTCCTGGGACATATCTTAGTGAACATGGTATTATTCACCTTAGTTCTTGTGTTGATACATCACAACAAAGTAGTATAGCCAAATGGAAAAATAAACACTTGTTGGAAGGCACATGTTCACTAATGTTGATAGCTCATGTTCCAAAATTTTTCTAAAGGGAAGCAATAATGCTTGCTACATATTTGATTAACTGAATGCCTCGTATCCTAAAGTTTCAAACTCCATATCAATCTTACATCACCATCTACCCTCACATTCGATTCATGACTAATTTACCTCTCAAAATCTTTAGTTGCATGTCATTTGTCCATGTTCATCATCCTAGCAACAAGCTTGATCCAAGGTCCATTAAGTGCATTTTCCTAAAATATTGGGTACAAATGTTACTCTCAAGTCACAAAAAGGTTCTACAACACCATGGATGTTACATTCTTAAAAAAAGCAACCATTTTACCCCAAATCAGCTATTCAGGAAAGAATTCTGTGGAGGAATATCAGATTCGTTCTATGGTTCCTAATATGTCTATGTTTCTTTGTGTGTCTAATCCAGTTGCTCCAAATCTAGTTCCTAAGTGTGTCTATCCCAGTGGAATCCAATCGTAATTTGTTTCCACTATCTCTTGTCCATGATCCTCATATTTCTCCCATCCCAGATGTCCAAGAGAATCCAAATGAGAAAGGGTTGATTGTCTATTCGAGAAGGCAGAAAGAACAAAAGGAGACTGAAAATTGCACTCATCCACAGTATCATCAAGAAATTTCCTCACGCCCACAACACCACACAGGTAACAATTCTTCTATCTCTGATTGCCCTAATGATTTGGATTTGCCAATTGCTTCACAAAAAGAGAAACGAGCATGAACTTTATATCCAGTAGGAAACTTTCTATCTCATGACAACTTATTTCCAAGACAAAGCATTTGCTACATCTTTGAGTGATATACAGATCCCAAGAAACATTCAAGAAGCTCTAGAACAACCTAGATGGAAGGAAGCAATTATGGAGGAAATGAATGTTCTCAAAAAGAACAATACCTGGTAGAACACAGAATTTCCTAACAGAAAGAAGGTCATCGGGTGCAAGTGGGTATTTACAATCAAGTATAACACAGGTGGAAACATTCATCGATTCAAGGCCAAACTTGTCACCAATTATTTCACAGTCCTATGGTATTCATTACGAGAAGACCTTTGCTCCTGTCGCAAAACTCAACTCAATCCGTGTTGTTCTCTCTCTTGCAACCACTATGGGATGGCCATTACAGCAACTAGACATGAAGAATGCCTTATTAAATGCTGATCTAAATAAAAGAAGTATATATGGAAGTTCCACCCGGATTTGATACTCGTGAAAACTTTGGAAAGCTATGCAAACTAAGGAAATCATTGTATGGCCCCAAGCAGTCAACTCAGGGGCATAGTTTGGCAAATTAACCCGAGTTGTAAAAAGGTATGGGTTCAATCAATTGCAAACAGATCACACTATGTTTATCAAGAAAGTGATCATGGTAGTGTATGTCGATGATATCATCCTAACGGGTGATCACCTAGAAGAAATTAAGCTACTGAAAAATGTACTTGTTGGTGAGTTTGAGATCAAAGATTTGGGACAACTCAAATACTTTTTGGGGATGGAAATAGCTCGCACTCAATAGTAATCTCAGTCTCGTAACGGAAATATGCCCTGGATCTTCTAAAGGAGACAAGCATGTTGAACTGCAAACCAGCCTTCACTCCTATGGAATCCACCACCAAGCACCTAATGAAAGAAGAAGCAACTCTGACAGACGAAGGAAGATATCAAAGACTAGTGGGAAGACTAAACAATCCCTCACACACTCGGCTAGATATAAGTTTTGATGTGAGGATGATGAGTGGCTACATGAATCAACCACCGGAGAAGCACTTGGAGGTTGCTTTCACATTGTACAATACCTACTAGGGAAGGGTCTTTTCTTTGGGAAATCAACAGATCGAGGAGCAACATCTTCACAGATGCAGACTAGACAGGTTCTTTAACCGACCGCAGATCTACAACAAGGTACTACACATATGTTTGGGGCAATATGGTCACTTGGAGAAGCAAAAAACAAGCTGTAGTTGCAAGAAGAATTGTTGAGGCAGAATTCAAAGCAATGTGCTATGGGATTTACAAAGGAATTTGGCTTAGGAGGATGCTGGAGGAATTGAGAACAGACAATCCAATTCCAATGATGCTGCAAAGTGACAACAAGGCCGCCATTGAAATAGCAAGGAATCCGGTCCATCATGATTGAACCAAGCACGCTGAGATTGCTTAACACTTTATCAAATAAACAAATCGAGCAAGACATACTTAAGCTCTTCTATGTTCCAACTAAGCAGCAGACCACAGACATATTCACAAAAGCACTACGTAGACACAGTTTTGAAGACTTGAATTCCAAGCTAGGATGATTGACATCCATCACTCAGCTTGAGAGGGAGTGGGGCAAAGCAGGACAAAATTGGTCGGATCTTTAGGTGCCATATTATGGTAAACTAGGAGCAGATTTTTAGGAGTGTTTTCTGGTTTTTATCCTTCCTAATTTATGGCAGGCTATTATAATCAAGATCAGGAAAATTTTCCTGTAATCAAGGAAATAATCCTGGCTAATTTAGATTGATTGTGTTTTTCCTAATAATGAGTAATCGTGAAGTTAAGAAATCCTTCTAGAATTGACATATATGATGTACTGAAGTGAAGGAATTTCAGTCAGTCATTATGGCAAGCAAACAAAGTGCAACAACCACCTTGAGTTCATAGTATCGAAGCTTTATCTTCAAATCTATTCAATGTTAGAATTATGGTGATTCTGAAAATAATTATTCTGCAATAATGAAACAATTTAATTTCTCTGTGTGAGACCAGTAAATAACTGAATTTACTGTATTAGTGTCTAGAATATAATAAATTTAGAGAAGATTATAAACCTAGCTTGAGCAGAAAATTCAGTTAAATTAGTGGTTCTTACATACAAGGGAATGGCATAAATGTGGTCCCAGCAGACAAGCATTCTGATCCATATCTCAAGCCCATGACTCCATAATCTTCTGGATATACCCTGAACATTCAAGTAAGGACAAAATCAATAAACAAACATAGATAGTCTTTCAACGTCAACAAGCAAACTTTTACCAACAAAGAAAGAAGATTTTGAAAACTTTTTCTTGACAAAACCAACTTTTTTGCTTGACAGTATTGCAATAAATATAATTAGAGGATAACGAAGGAAATAGGAACAACTTAATTGTCATACTAAGACAGGCTAATATAATGAGAGAAACTTTCCATCTCTCCTAGATGTAACATTAGATGCTGAAGAATAAGGCTTAAACAATTGTATATTTTTCTACCAGTAAATCATAATTTAACCAGCTTTTTTTAAACAATGTAGTATGTTCTAAGTGAGTGAGAGACTTGGTAATTGTTTACGCATTTATCATCCTGCACATATGGTCTTCCCTGCTTTAATGAGCTTGAGTCAGCTCATTAAAACACTTGTATGATTAAATTTTGTGTCGGGAAGATAAGTCCAAGGAACTAAGGCAGTGATACAAAGTTAAGTGGACCAGATGTGCTTATTGATTGTTTAAAGAATCAATCACTATCAACCGTAAATATCCTATCATTGTAGTGATTATTGCAAAAGTATGATAAAGACATCTGGACATGATTCGTTCATATTGATCAGTGTCAATCCTAAACCTTCCACCATACGTCACACTTGTTAAGATCTTAGAAATACAAACCCACTCTTCATATGATACCAATTTTATCATGAATTAGCCTTTATTGCGTTCTTTTTCAATCTATAGTTAGAGCAGACTTAGGACATTAAAGTGCAAATCTAGTGGAAGATAGCACAATGAGGGACCAAGCTACTCTTCATTTATGTTGAACTAGGACTAATGAGTTGGATTGCATACAACATTTTCATCACAACTAAAGTTTTGAAGTTATGCTCATAGTGGAAAACACGCCACTCAAGGTTTTATCTCCACTCTAACATCTCTTACAGTATAATAGGTAAACACAAGATTGAAGAGATGATCACCTCCAATCCTATAAGCCTTTGTATAGTGAATAGCGAAAGAGATTCTCCTTGTGATAGTTCAGTAGGAGGTTATTAATCTCCCATGCAAGTATCCATAGAGTGATAAAAGTGAAACAGTTTCTTCTTAATAATTCCTGTTTTTGACTTTTCCACACCTATATTTAAGAAAGGATCATCACCTTGAAATTGCAGGCCTCAGTCATATTGAAGACTTTCCTATTTAGGGACGCTCATTTTTCGAAAGTGGGTGCATGTGGAGTGATTAATACAAGATTTGGTGACCAGACAAATACACCGTGAAAGAGCAAGTCATATAGTATGCCTGCTTTTTGCTAATTGGCAGCATGTATTTAGAGTCAAAAGCCTTTGAGAGAATAAATTTCTCTTTTTTTATTAAGATTTAACTCTGTTGATTCTAAGGCATAGTGTTTTTTTTTTTTTTTTGAGTCCCCTTATGGAAAACGAACTCCAATAACATTTATCTCATGGCATCAAACTTGATATTTTAGATCTTGTTTTCATTTCATTGATATACTATTGCTTCAATTATATAAACATTGTGCATCGATGTAAATCTGACTAAAATCACTCTTCACATGATGAATCAAAATAGAAACCTTAAGGAGAATCAACTTATGGTTGTTTTTTCAGTTTAAACAACAACTTCTTTTCCATCTAGACTCATGAATATAACACGCCCACTTATGATGGTACACACTCTAAGCAAGATTTGAACATTATTATACATGAACCATTCTCCTCCACGGAAATGAAAACAAATAAAGATCCAGAAAGTCTCAATAAATGTCAGCAACAATAAAAAGAAAAGGAATATTTAAGTAAAACACCAGAATATTAAGAAATATTATATAACAACAAAAATTTACAACAACAGTTATCTCTTTAAGAATAAACATTACTCAAAATAAGAGAACATCGAAAACACAGCATCAATCCACCAAATAAATATTGAAAATAAAAAATAAATATTCCATTATAAAGCAACAAAATCACTTAAATGTGGTGAGGATATGAAATATACCTATTTGTAACAACCAAAGGGAAAATACCAAAAGCTCCCAATCTAAATTTGGGGTAATACGCAGATGATCTCATGCATAAAATGCTGAACAACAGACAAAGGTTCATCAGATTTAGCACACAAAACAATCAAAGAAAGAAAAAGAGTAACACAATAAAAAACAGAAAAAAGGAAGATCCTTACGGTTCAGAATCTGACACGGAGAGGTCCATAAATGTGTTAGGATCATTTAAATCCCTATAATAGATACAAGCATAGATTAGAATAATGGCGATACAAGACACAATTCTGAATGTTTTAGCATTAAGATGGGACAATAAAAGAAGGAAAGTAGAACCTTTGCCACCGAAGCACAGCATTCCCATTAATAGTGTGTCCTGATTTTGTATCAATTGGCCCAGAAAACTAAATGCATTAAGGAAAAATTTTGTTCCTAAATGCTAAAGTTCCTTATTACCAAGTCAAGTGAAAAAACTTAAAACATCCAAGCTTTTAGCATTCACACAGATATAAAGAAAACTTTTTAAAATGGTGGTACTTGGTAATTACTGCCAAGATCATCATGATCTTAGTATAAATAGCAAACTTCATCCTTTGTTTCTCACTTTCTTGGGGTGTCATTTTAGCCGGCTTAATCTTGTACTGCAAAAGTTTAGTTTATGGAAAGTGTTGATGCCTCTCTAAAAGATAGACAGCAGGTACAAATGGCAAAAATGTTATACAACTTTTTCCATGCATGAAGTTCTGTAGGACTAGTAAAGGCAACATAGTCAAGCTATGGACCATACAACTAATGTTTGTTAGTTCCTTTCCAATTGAAAGCAAGAATATCCTTAAGATGCTCAAACTGTGAAGTAGTATAGATATAGACATTGAGTCCTGCTATCTAGAGAAACAAGGGCAAGAAAGAAAAAGATTTAGAAGGAGGAACCAGAAAATGAGTGAATTAGTACACAGGATACAGTTGCCACCAGATCTACATGAGGATCTTCTATTGGCTTTAGCATAATTCTTGTGTTCAGCTTCCCAGCTTGCTCGAAATAGTCCTCAAAAAGGCAGCGCAGCGCAAGCTTTCCAAATAATAAATCATAAGCTGGATACAGCATTCTGCTCAGAACAAAACAAAATCAGGTTGCAGATTTGGATTGGACAGGAACGGAAGCCACAAGCCATATTGCATTAATTGGCTTCTGATTAATCAATATGATGAGAAATGTACTGCAAATATATTATAATTTCTTACACAGTGAATACCCCCATTTTTCACTTTGAGTAACATGATCAAGAAAAAAGATCTCAAAGTATACATAGAAATTTGTTTTCTTCAAATAGTAATACATAAGATACTCAAGAATCTACGCATAGTGAGCATCCACTGGGAAAAAGGCCTCCATATGTGGATTTGCAAGTATAATCAGACCGTATCACCATGAATAGAAAAAAGGTGCTATAGTTTCCTTTTGTCAATTACCTGGTTTTATTTTAAAATGTAAAGCAACTAAATTTTCTAGGCTAGGCTTCTTGTGAACAAATATATATATATATATTCTTTTGCTTTCTTTATTTTGAATAGCATTGAATAGGACACTGTTATAAATGGCATGGCCTTGTCTAGTAATGAAAGACAAAGAGTAGAACTTCAGATAGCATTCTCCTGATGAATGGAATTATATCTAAGCTTTGAGCTTTGTTACATATGAGATTGATTACAGTCAATAAACGAGTAATAATGAGCCTATTAACGTATATGGATTAATAGTGCATATAGCTAAGCCAAGAAGCCTTAAGTCAACTAAATTGATAACATGAATATTAGAAAAAAAAAAAGTACCATTTCAATGCCACCAAAAAGAATTACTCCAAGCAGAGTCTAAATATGAAGTGAGTCTCTATCCAACAAAAGCACCACGTCATGAACTACTTCACCCATCACGCAATTAATTGACTATCAACGCGAGCATCATCAACAACCGGCTCATGATTTAAAATGCCTAAAATAATCTCTTTCTCGTCCTAGAACAGTTGTTTGGATATTCATTAGAGAAAAAGAAAAAAAAATCCCTCCTTTCGTTCATCAGATCAAGAAAGACATGGTTCAAAACCTTCTAACGTGATCTCTACCAACAAACCATGCATTTAAACAAGGAACCACAGAGATCCTTATCAACCATAACTAACACCACTGTCGAGTTCCGACGCTGCTACTTGCTGATTTAAACCAATTCCAGCTCTTAAAAAAGAGCCTAAATTTGATCTCAATGTCAACATGCAATTAGAAAAAATTAGAAATAAAGAAATCAATAAGACAAAAACCAGCAGAACTTGAACGCAGCAATGGCGAAAGCTGAAAGAGGGCATCATCCCTGACCTGGTGCGTGCGGCAAGGGGAGGGAAATCAAAGATGGGGGGCACGAGAACGATCGGCGGCGGGGGCTCCGAGCTCCACAAGCTCCCAAGCAAGTTCCCCATCTCTAGAATTTCAGTTTGGAATTGATTACAGTGCTGGAGAAGCACGAGTGACCATATATAGAAACGGAATTGGGATCCCGCTTTTTCCTCTTGAACTGAAGGACCATTTCTGCTATTGATATGAGGGAGAGAGGTCGTCCCAGGTGGCAGCAGGGCAAGGAATGGGGGTAAAAGGTAAAATGGTGTTTTTTTAAATTGGTTGAAAATACCATGGGGCTCCTAGTCCAATGTGAAAAACACCCATGAAACATTTAAAGATCTCAACTTCAAAACTCCGTCGGAATCATTGGTGGTATCAAATCATCACTTGTGGGTGCAGGCTAAATGTTTAAACCTCTCGTACCAATTGAAGATGCATGAACTAGATAATCAATTCTTAGTTGTTGCTCATTTTTGTAATATATATATAACAATTATCGCTTCGTGAAAAAAATAGTTGAATATGAAAAACAAAAAAATGACAAATGTTTTTTATTTTCAAAAATTTTGTCAAAGTAACAAAATGCGTCACAAAACTTTTGGCTTCTCACAATATTTTGGACAAGACATTTTATTTAAATTGAATAAATTTTGATTTAGTTAATATTAATTGCAAGTTAAAAGTTTTGTAATTTAAAGATAATACATTCAAATTTTTTTAAAAGGATTTATTAGCTTAATGTCAATGAAGCAAGAAGTTTTTTTTATTTCTAGCAAGAAGTTTTTTTTTTCCAAAGACGCTACAAGTAGCTAAATTATCCTAACTCAACCTAAGATTAAAAAGAGAGTCCAAAGTGCATGGCGGCCTTGGTCAACCATTGCTATATTCTCTACTTAGGAGCTCCAATGAGATTTCCGAGTTACGCTTCCATAGCCATTTAACAAGAAACTTCATCTCTAAGCCCTTCAAGTGGATGCTTCTTCTTTGCCAATAATAAGTTGTAAGGTAGCTTGGCAATTGGTCAAAATACAATTCAGGTTCAAAGACATTTCTCTAGGGCGTGTTTGTTTCACTTCATTCCGAGCTAAAGTGGTCGAAGTGGGGACTTCGATCCCACTTCCCCGCATTTGGTTAAGCGAACTTGAGGGTGAAGTGGTTGATTGGACACCTCCAAACTCAACCCACTTCCCCTTTTAACTTCGGTGAAAATAATCCCGAAGTCCACTTCAGCCCTTGTTTTCCCTTTTCTTGAAGTGCCCCACTTCCCCCTTACGCTCACCCACTTCGGTGACCTTTGTCAACCTAGGTTGTCTCGCAGCACCTCTCTTTTCCTCCTACGCCCCCATCGTCGCCGACATTCGCCATCGCCTCACGTCGGTCTTGTTTCTCCAGGCAAGCTCGTTCTCATCCATCGTCACCGACATTGGTTTTTTTTTTTATTTTACAGTTGCTTTTTATGAGCTGAAAGATTTTTTTTTTTTGGTTTCTCCAACACTGGACTCAGGCGTTCGTTCACTTCGTTACCTGGTGCTCCTACGAAAAATCCGAGAGTAGATCTGGTTTGTATAAACTATTTATCGATTCCTCTATTTGTATTGTGTTTTTCTCCCCCGATTTTGCCCGATCTCTCACCTTATTCTTCCTCAGTTTCCCTAGCTGTTCTGGTTTGGTGCTAATGGGTTTGTTGCTAATGGGTTTGTTTTCCTTTTTTCACTATCTTGTTTGGGTTTTTAGCAGAAGTCGCATGCCTAGATACATCGGTTGCTTATTTGCGTTTTCCCCCAAATTCTGGCTTGGTGTTAATTTATGTTTTGGTTTTTTTTTTATTGTTGATCTGCCATATATATTAAAGATAAATTTGACATGCTTTCATAGCTATATTATGCTTTAGTTCATAGATAATTAAGGATTATTTTAAGCGCATTTGTTTGAAGCTCCGGCCCTAGCTATGTGCTTCCATTGTTTCGATTTCTTACTTGATTTTACGTTATTCATAGCCCGGCTTCATTGTATCTTAAAGTGCTTATGTTACTAGTACTTAATACCCTCTTGTTAGCTTCCTTCCAGTTTATTTCTTATTCTTTTGGCCCAATTGATGGGCAATTTTAACCTTCGGTGATATTGTTGGGTTTTTGCAAAGAAAGATGCACACATAACTCTGTCTCCATTCTGTTTTAGTATGTTTTGTTTTTTTTATTGTTGATCTGCCATATATATTAAAGATAAATTTGACATGTTTTCATACCTATATTATGCTTTAGTTCAGAGATAATTAAGGATTATTTTAACTGCATTTGTTTGAAGCTCCAGCCCTAGCTATGTGCTTCTATGGTTTCTGATTTCTTACTTGATTTTCTGTTATTCATACCCTGGCTTCATTGTATCTCAAAGTGCTTATGTTACTAGTACTTAATATCCTCTTGTTAGCTTCCTTCCGGTTTATTTCTTATTCTTTTGGCCCAATTGATGGGCAATTTTAACCTTCGGTGATATTATTGGGTTTTTTGCAAAGAAAGATGCACACATAACTCTGTCTCCATCTGTTTTAGTATGTTTGGTTTTTTTTATTGTTGATTTGCCATATATATTAAAGGTAAATTTGACATGCTTTCATACCTATATTATGCTTTAGTTCGGAGAAAATTAAGGATTATTTTAAGCTGCAATTGTTTGAAGCTCCGGCCCTTGCTATGTGCTTTTATGGTTTCGATTTCTTACTTGATTTTATGTTATTCATACCACTGGCTTCATTGTATCTCAAAGTGCTTATGTTACTAGTACTTAATACCCTCTTGTTGATCGCCACATATATTAAAGATAAATTTGACATGCTTTCATTGCTATATTATGCTTTAGTTCATAGATAATTAAAGATTATTTTAAGCGCAATTATTCTGTCACTAACATTAAATCTTGCTCACCATTTGTTACTTCATATTCATATTCTAGCGGGACGTTACATGCTAGTACTTAATTATCATTTTGTCTTTGCTAGGTAGGAATTAGTAAGTGTTTACGTATTCCTTTGTTCATCATGACACATTGTAGTTGACAATGATGGCCATATGTTTACCTAGAATTTGTTAGTGTCACCAATAAACACAACTTCTTCATTAAAAATGTAGATGGACAAGCGGCCGACAAATGCTCGTACAAGTCATTTGGCAACCACCTTCACAACCATCGTTGTCATCGTTTTTTATTTTACGGAAGAATGTGACTCACCTAGGTATGCGAGATATAGAGAACCTTCTTTGTTTCGAGACTTAACTAGGAAGAAGCACATGGAGCGTATTTTACGGAGTGGGCGTGACTCTTTGCGTCGGCTATCTTAGGATGGACGTAGGCCCATTTCTCCATCTTGCATCCATCATGCGTGACAAGCATCTTCTTCTAGATACCAAGCATGTGTCGGTAGAAGAACAATTGGCAATATTCTTGCACGTAGTTGGCCACAACACTAAGAACCGCACCATGCGCGTTGAGTTTCTTCGGTGCGGGGAAACTATTAGTCATTACTTTAACAATGTCCTTCGTGCCATATGTGCTATTCGTGACGACTTCGTGCATCCACCCACCAACGTCGCCATTCGGAAATTGAGAGCAACCCGAATTGGTACCCTTTTTTCAAAGTAAGCTCAATCTAAATAAACGAAGAATGTAAATAATTCCACAAAACATTCAACATGACCTTCCACTCTCTTCTCTCACGTAGGATTTGTATAGGTCTCTTTGGATGGGACACATATCGATGCTTCCGTCCCTCCGCATGAATTACCCCGGTTCCGTGGCCGAAAAGGTTCAACCCAGAACGTGCTTGCAGTGGTGAACCCTGATCTCAAGTTCACCTACGTCCTCGCGGGTTGGGAAGGATCGGCGAAGGATTTTACAGTCTTACGAGATGCAATCTCACGTCCACAACCTGAAGGTCTCAAAGTAATAGAAGGTAGGGGAAAACAATAAAGGTAATTGCTCCACATAATGTTATTACCCTTTCTAAACATTATCGTTCGTTGTAGGAAAATATTACTTGGTAGACGTTGGATTTACAACAATGAATGGATTCATAGAACCATACCGAGGCGTTAGGTATCACCTAAAGGAACACGGTGGACGATCTCCGACAAACCCAAAAGAATTATTAAATCTTAGACATTCCATGTTGCGATCAAAGGTTGAGCGCGCATTGCCAATCTTGAAGAATAGGTTCAAGGTTCTAACATCACATTCTTTTTTCCCTTTCAAAACTCGAGGTAAGATTAGTGCTCGCGTGTTACGTTACGCATAACTACATTGCCGGTGTCGACCCGGCCGATACGATATTGAACGATGCCGCCACATCACATGAACATTTGGTCTCAACGCAAACTCGTTCCCAACGGGAACAACGTGAGGAAAATAGGCAATGGGCGGAACTAAGGGATACAATAGCGAATGATATGTGGATTTCATATAATAGTTATATGTATTAATTTGAGACGGTTGTTTTCGTACTTGCCATATGCGGCAACTATGTTGCATATATTAACAAGCATGTTTTCCTCTCAAGCGTATGAATGTCTATGTCAATGATGATTATTATTTGTCATTTGTTTTGAATTGTGTGTCTTATTCCTTCGTTGTAATTTTCAAGCGAAATGGAGAGCCATGATCGTGTCAATGATCTTTGGTTCTTCGAGGCTTGGGGGCATCAAGCGTGGCACCCCAAACAAACGATGGAAGCCTGAACATGACAATTTTTTGATTCTACTACTCATCGAGCAAGCAAAAAAAGGCTTGAAATGTGACAAATCTTTCAAACGTGCTTTGCATTTTCCTTTGCAACATTGGTTGTCAACAACATATCTAAAACATATTTCAGTACCGAAAATGTGGAGAATCACTCTGAGAACCTTTAAGGCACGCTATGCTTGAAATTAAGAAGGCAAAAGACCTCGGCGGTGCCGGGTGGGACGATGCAACAAAAACGATCCTCCTCGATCCGGTTGTAGCGATCCACGTACGTTGAGGTAATATGCTACCCGGAATACTATTGGTACACGCTTCACGTATACGTGACATGTTCTACTTTATTTTGAGTTGCGGTCACACCCGGGTGCAAGGCTTTTCATAAATAAGCCAATCGAGAACTACGAGGGTTTGAAGATAATATGCGGAGATGATAGTGCGACGGGGTCCTATGCGACTTCTCTATTTTCAGATTTTAGGGATAGATCGATAACGAGGACTTTGAAAACGAGAATGCCGAGTCGGTGCAAGCATTGAATCATAGTGACGAAGATGGTAACAACCCCCCAACCCCACCGGTTGCTACCGGCCCGGCAACGTCATCAACCCAAAGGGGAAAACGATGCGAGAAAGTGTCAAAGAACGCGGCTATGATGGGTGAACTCATAACTGTCGTAGGAGAAATGGCTGCGGCAATTAAGAACCCAACCCATTTTGTTGAGCTCTTGTATCCTAAGGTAATGGAAATCGAAGGCTTCGAAAGGCTGACCTTGTGGAGGTATTTGATTATCTGCAGTCTCACGAGAGCGAAGCCCGGGGATTTATCGTGAAGGATATAGACCTTAGGCGTTGTGGATTGAGAGGTTCCTCTCTCGTATGGTGTGAACTTCGTGCTGTTGTGGCATCACCGTTGGAAGTGCTTTGCCGAACCCGGTTATCCTGCCTTTATTTGCTTTTATGGTGTTTTTTTTTCAGTTACGTATAATGCATTGGGCGTTAGTCCCATGTTGAACATTGCCTGGACTTTACTAGCACTATCCCTGCATCTATGTCCTGGCGACGGAAGCCGCTACCGAACCCGCTTATCCCGCCTTTATTTGCTTTTATGGTGTTTTTTTTTTTTTTCAGTTACGTATCAAGCATTGGGCATTAGTCCCATGTTGAACATTGCCTGGACTTTACTAGCACTATCCCCGCATCTATGTCCCGGCGACGGAAGGCTGTTGCCAAACCCGGTTATCCTGCCTTTATTTGCTTTTATGGTGTTTTCTTTTTCAGTTACGCATCATGCATTGGTCATTAGTCCCATGTTGAACATTGCATGGACTTTACTAGCATTTTCTTTGGCATCTATGTCTTGTTGAATTTGGTTTTTTTTTACTTGCTTTGCATGTCGATTTGTCTACCATGTGGACGGTGTATGTCGCTTGCATGTACTTTTGATTTTTGCACAAGGGATTTGCTTACGTGACCTTGTTTCTTATATGCACTTGTAAATGCTTTCATGTTTTTTCAGGTGAGATGAAATGGCGATGATGAGCACAAAAAACTATGTGAAACCTTTGCACTGAGGCATGGGCCACGGTGAATTAGGTCGAATGGGTCATTTGGCGGGGCAATGGGACGGTACGTAGATACTGTATCATTGCAGCCATATCACATCCCATTTGTGTATTTCTGAAAATTACAACATGGGTTGTTTGTGTTTGTTTATTTCCTTTGGGAATGGTTGCGAGAATCATGTCTTACTAAATGTGTTAGCTCTCATGTGTGAATGCCTTTCGCATCTGGTTTTGGAAGTTTTCTTTTGGTTGAAGTGGTTGTTTGTCCCTCTTCAATTAGCGAGATGTTAGCTATTTCGTTGTTACTTGCCGGACATGTGTTGACATGCGTTGCGATTGTATTGGTTTTACTTCGCTGTTATGTTTTAGTTTTCCAACGTACTGTCGTGTATGTGTGGGGAGGCAATTCGGAGGCATGCAATGCCACCATTGCAGCCTACTGTATCCGATGGTTTTATTTTTTCATTTTGAACCGCATGTGGGGGATGGGGGAAAAATGGGAAAGTTAATGCCAATGAAAGTGCTTTCACATTGTCACCTGAGCCATGTGAGAATTGCTTTGGCCTCTTGTCCATTGCTCTGCAACCGATGGGGGATTTGAAAACAATGGAAGGTATTACCCCCCAAACTGGAAAGTTTCTTTGTTAACTTAATTGTTGTTTAACCATGTCGATATCACTCTTGGAAGGGATTATGACATATTTTTCTAGCTTGTGTATTTGCTTTTGCGAGGCCCATTAGCAGTCAGAGGCAACAAGCGAAAGGAAAAGTGAGTGCATTTCGAGTGTATCGAACAGCACCTGCGAGCTCACCCGTATTTGCAGCATGCTATTTTTGATTTTCTTTGGCAACTGTAGTCCATCTGTGTATTTCACACGTGTTATCGATGCACGTATCTATTGGTATTGTAACCGATTTTAAGACTAGTGTACAACTGTATAAGACTATGTTATACAAGCAAAAGTTACAGTTACACAAATCTTTGTGCATCATGTATTTTTTTAATATCATAAAAGTCCGGTGGTGTTGTATTCGATGCGTTAGTAGTGTATGAGGGTGTATATACCTTTGTAAAATCATGAGTTTTTTTTAATTTCCTTTGTGTAAGTGACCCAATATGTATTTCAATTTTATCAAATTTTGTCATTTGTTAATGGAGGGATGGTTTTAATTACATACGATGAATTTGTGCACCTCATATTTCTTGTATTAAAGAAATGGAAAATCATGCATTATGTGCTTTTTTCGAAGGAGTTAATTATTTTGTGAATATTACAAAGTTGAAGACGATATTACAATTTCAATAAACAAAAGTTAACGAAATTTAGATTATGTTAATGAATAAAGAAGTAAACATTTATCACATAATTAAAATATAATCACTCATTTACAAATTTCAAAATAAAAATAAGCGCACAATAAAAACAGAAGTTTACGAAATTTGGACGACGGGTAAATAAATAAACATAATTATGTAATAATTACAATTTAATCACGTAATTACAAATTCCATAAACAAAATTGTTGAAGTTTTATATCATGGTTTTTGTGAATAAATAAATAAACGATTATCGAGTGATTACGACTTAATCACAAAATTACAAATTGTTTAAACAACCAAACGAAATATATATCATATTAAGATATTAAATAAATAAAAATTTAATGGAATAATTAAAAATTTTAATCACAAATATTACAATTGGGGTAACCACACCCCCCTCCCGAAGTGGTGATCATACACCCACTTCACCTCTTACCAAACACCATGAAGTGGCCACTTCCAGATTTCACTTCAGCCAACCAAACACTGGAAGTGATTACTGATATGCCACTTCCAGCAACAACCAAACACACAGAAGTTCATACTTCCAACTGAACTACACACTTTCACTGAAGTGGCCACTTCCAGGAACTCACCACTTCAGAAAATCACTTCCGTACCAAACAGGCCCTAAATCTCTCCAAGGCATCCACTAGTACTACTCCAAGGCATCCACTTCCGGTACTATACTTAGTCTTTAATGTCCTCCTTCGCTCCTACTTAAGTAATCTTCTTGTCTCCAGCTACCAGCACAAGTTTTAAGCCACAGGAAAGATTGCCATTAGTCCAAAAGGCATCATAAAGTATTGTAAGAGAATATGACTTGCGACGGTTAGAGAAAGTCTCCCTTAAATTTTGCCTTGTCCTCCTATCAAATTCTCTAATGTTGTGAAGTACCCGTCAAAAGTTGTGGTCTTCTTAAAAAGTTCTCTTGAAAACTAGATCACATATTGCTTTTCCAGATTCTCCATGCAATAGTTGCCATTAAGACTTTCTAGGTTTGATTGCCAACCTTGTATTCCATTTTTCGAATAGCTAGAACCCTTTAGCAAAGCTATCCCTCTCATTAAACTTGTCACGTCCCTTCCAACGGGACAGACACGCGACAACTGCCGTGATAATCTAAGGAGAGACACCCACGCCACTCAACTCTCGAGTCGCCACAAGGCTAACAATAACCTAGTAGCATACATATCTGAACATACACAAAGGAGTTCAACAAATAGCACAGAGAAAGCTACTAAAGAATACCATGATAGAAGAGTTCAATGACACAAGCCTGTCATAAATACAACAAGGATTCTAAAAATTAGACATTCAACCATGCATAAAGAGTAACAAATATACTAGTGTATCCATGTTCTTATATAAAGCAATATGTTCAAGAATAAATGTACATAAAACAAGGATAAATAAAGATAGCTAGGAAATGCTCAACACTCCGATCCTCCGCAACACCACTATAAGTTAGAGCGCTGTAATGGAGGGAAAAGATGAGTAACCGAGTCACTCGGTGAATGGGTCAACACAATTCTATAGAGTACCAAAAAACTAAGCAATAAAGCGACAAGACCAACCTTTTTGCGGTAATACATATTATCCAAAATATTTTAGCATAAATACACACACACACACACATTCGTATAAGGAAATTTATATATATATATATATATATATATAGCATAAAATAACCCTTTTCCTCAAATGAGATTTTAACATTCAAAACTCATTAATAACATAATACGAGTTTCCAAATCATAAAACACGATGTTGATCAACAAATCAATTTGCTTTGTGTAAAAACTCATTTTCTCAAAATACAAAGCTTTCATCAAATGAAATAATTTTCTAAAGAATGTACAAAGGTTCGCGTTTCAAAGATTTGATTGCAGAAAGATATATTTTTCTCAAAATACAAACTTGTATCACGAGCAAGCGAATCATGGTTTAAAAACCTCTCTGTCGTTAAAGCACTCATGTCCTTAGCGTTGACCCATCGAGGCCGTGTGATAACTCCGGACTCTCGATGTTCATTCAATCGGGGACTTTACATGCCACCTGAAGTGGATAGATCAACCGGGTCTATCACGCTACCTCTAAAGGCTGGACCGTGAGACCCCTTACTACAGTAGGCGGGTTTCAACCCCATCACAAACAAAACCATAAGAAATGTATCAACAATAGTTTATGTAAATTATTTCACAGGGTCCTTGTCCGGGACAAATATTCACATATCAATTATAAACATCATTATCGTATAAACCCAAGCCAATGGTATAACATGTACAAAAAGTTCAACAATTCATTTCAACCAGATGTATTAACATAGTTATAAGCGTTATCATCAAACATCAAGAATTTCATTTATAAAAATAGAAAGTATAGAATTTTCTCTAAAGCAATCAAACCATCATTTTAACATGAAAAAACCAAGGAGTTCATTTAAATCAAACTATAATTATATTTAGATAGTAGTATACTAAAAATGTACAATCATAACCCACTCACAAACTTTGGAGATCAACTCCTCAACGGCGCTACTCCTCCGCTGGCTTTTTGCCTATGGCCGAACTCTCACCACCTACATTGACACAAGCCACAATGGCTCAAAAACAAGAAGAAAGCACAAGGGAAAAACAAGCATGAGCTTCTTCATGCTACAAACCAAGAAACCCTAACAAGGCTTGGGTATGGCCTGAACTTGAACTCTAAGGGATTTAAAAAAATTTTATGGAGACAAGATCCTAACACAACCATGAAAATCAAAGTTTTCCAAAGGATTTCTCGGCACTATAGTAGCCCGATTTCAAGAACAAGGGAAATAAGGCTTCATCAAGGTGGAGAGGATGGATCTGTACATCCATCTCATGAAACAAGGGAGAGTGAAGAAAATCAAACAAAGCACTCAGCAAATCATCAACTACAAGCCAAGGATCAAAATCTACAAATCTAAGGTTAACATACTCATCCAACCCAAATAAAACAAGAAGAAAGATTAGGGAGAATGAGAGCTTACCCTCAAAGATCTTCAGCCATGAGGAGAGAAGGAGGCCAAACAACAACTGCATAAGAATTAGGGCTTAGTTCAGGACTTTAAATACCCCTCAAAGTGCATGGCGAAGAGCACGGCCGTGCAAATCCTAGCCTGTCCATGCCCCCCTCCCCCTCGAAAAGAGTGACAAACACACATCCCGATGCAAGTACGGACAGAAGCACTGGCATGCTGATGCCATTGCACTTTATAGGAAAAATCAGGGCAAGAAGAGCACAGTTTCTCTGCCAAAGCACGGGCAGGAAGCATGGCGTGCCTATGCCCGTGCACTTTATAGGAATTTCATGGCAATAAAAGCATGGCTTTCTCTGTCTCTAGCACCCTCGTGCTCTTGAAGCACGGTTGTAAGCACGGGTGTACTTATGCCTGTGCAGTTTACAAGTTGAGATATACTCACTTGGAGAAGAATATGGTCAGGAGCATGGTCCAAAGCACTACCGTGCTTGCTTCAGGAATTGTGTTTTAAGCCTAAAATGACCTAAAATGTACTGAAACTCAAGGCACACTAATTTAAGACTGAACAGGCAACAATGCATGCCTGGAAAAACTGAAACACCACAAAACTGAACATCTACGAGAAACTCAGCAAGAGTACAACAGTTCTTACCAGATCTACAATTCCAAATAATGTGTTCAATTGTTTCAATCTCCAATTCACAAATTGGGCATATCATTCGTGGACCTTTATTGAGGCCATACAGGTTTTCATAAGTTGGAATGTAGTTGTGAAACAACCTCTACATAAAAGTTTTTATCCGAGGAGCAAACGAAGTCTCCACGGTAATCTCTAGTAATCCCGGTTTTCACTCTCATAACTGTGGTTAATTAAATTATAAATTGCATTTAGAGACTATGGAGTCAATAGTTTCGGGAAACCATGCCTTCTTGTTACAATTAAAGCGAGCCTACAAAGCTTTGTCCAGTCTAAGTCATCGCCAAGTAGATTTCTAACTTCCCTTGATTTGAAGAATTGCCATTTAAAGAGTCTAGTACATTTAGATCTTCAATAGGAAAAGGAAGCTCAAACACCAAAGGATCATATAAAAAATCAATAATAGCGGGATTACACACCTTTGTTTCAAAGAATGGGCTTAAGATTATCGGCACATCGCCACAACATTTTATAAAACAAGGAAACCTTCTTATGATTAGCATGAAACCAAATATTAAAATTTCCATTATGTTCTACAATCCAAATCCACAATTTGTCAACCCATTTAGCAAAGCAAAACCATTCATAGCCATCAAAACAATCTTTAACATGTCTCAAGTTGTAGACACCCATTCCCTCCTCGGATTTTATTAGTGTATTAACACTCCATCCCTTTTTATAAATACCACTACAATTTTTACCCTTTTTCTCATTAAAGCATTCTAGCTAGAAAGGATATCCGGTCATATATAGTATCAAGAATCGAATAGCGAGGACAAAGCATAAGAAGGAATTGAAAGAGTGTCAACTAAGATGGCTCGGCCGGACAATAGAAATAGCTAAATGATTTCAAGAATTAACATGCCTACTAGACCTATCAACAAGATATTCCATTGGGGAATTGAAAATCTCCCGGGTGAGATGAACACTTCTAGGTATTTAAAGGGAAAGGAACCTAATTTTATACCTAGGAGGCCTTTGATAGAGGCTCTAATTCCGTGATTGCACCAATTAGGCGGATTAATAAATTTAACTAGATTGGCTTTTTTTTCCTGTGAGTTTTTTATAGATATCCAAACACAATCTACAATTCTTAGCTAAAGAGAGGGAAGCCTTACTAACAATGACTAAGTTATTCACAAACATGAGGTGATTGAAATTAGTCTCAAGCCTTTCATCAAAGCTTAAGACCAATTTTAATCTTAAAGCATTATTAAGGATGACGAGAAAGATTCGAGCCACTAACGAGTAGAAATAGGATCGCCTTTCATAACTCCCCTATGACTCTCAAACTAGTCAATAGACTATCCATTAACTAGGAAAGAAAAGCTAGCAAAGGTCGGACAAGCACTAATCCGGGATATCCGGACATTAGAAAAATTTTTTTATTTCTAACATTCATGAGGTGGTCATTTGGGGGGATGTGATGGGGGAAGCCATTGAAATTAGTTGACTTTCCCTCTTTGCAAACATTCATGTGCTCTGCAATAGAAAGTGACACTTCTCTCACTTCAACATTTTTTGTTTAAATTTTGAACAAAACCCACAATAGGATTTTTGTAATAAAATTGTAGAAGTGAAATTTTACATAAACTTGCATCCCCTCACTTTTGCCCACTTCAAAGAGTTCTTTCACTTCTTACTAAAATAAGCACTAGAATTATTAGAAGTAATACTAACTTTTAACCAGCCCATGAAAGTATCACTTCCCTTAATTTCTTCACTTCAGACTATATCTCCTCAAGCGAACACATTTTGTAGAAGTAAAAAAGTATTAAAGTGTTTTAAATTAGTTCTTATATATTGCTCACTTTCCCTTCTTCAGTAAAATTTTTTGAAGTGGATTTAGTTCAAAATTAAAAGAAGTACTAAGGTGAGAAAAGCGTTGCTTCCTCACTTTAGCAACATTTGAAATGAAAGAAGTCAATTCCCCACATTTTATAATAACCAAACAGGTTAAAGGTTACTAAGAACTTCTTGGTTATGTTTAATATTTCTTATTAGTTTTTAATATTTTTATTTTTTTATTTATTATTCATAAAATCCATTTATTATTCTTATATTGTTTTTTTTTATTTACGGTTATTATTCTTTACTAAATGCCTTGTATTCTTGAACCAATTCCAATAACCATTAGAAAATACATATGTCTACATGAGAAAGGATTCTATGCAACGAGGATACTACATCAGCCAATATCTCCTTCCAATGAGGGCCTGCCACATCAACTCATCCATTCACCTCAGTTACTCCATATCAATCTTTGTTTAGTTTTTTACATTTTTATTTTAAACTATTTTTTTTTTTACTTTTAACTTAAGCATATCCTCTCATTAAAAATTTTAATTTAATCTATCTACTATGAGCTCCTTTGCATGCAATGTACAATTAGGCCACCATGAGCTATATATTCAGAGTGGCCTCGGAGTTGTTGGTGTGTATTGCAAGCACACTGATCATTCAACTAGTTAAAAAAATGAATAAATTATGGCTAGTGGCAAGGAGGGGAAATTTCAGCGTTCAAGGCTTTTAGGATTAAGGTTTCACCACGGTGATAAACCAAAAAATATACTGCCTTTTTCCCTATCATGCTTAATCTTGTGAAGGTGATTTATCCTAAAGTACTGGCTATTTTTTTTTCAGAATATAGTAAAGTACCTAACTTAGAACAACTCCTGCTTTTGGGGTAATTGAATCTAATTAAATCCTTTAAGTTTTATGATAATCATTAATACTCAAGAAATCCTAATCTATGATTTTATGATTAATCCTAGGATTTCTAACACCACAATTCACCTTTCAGTCCTTCCTTAAGTGTCTAATATCATGCAAATATGGGATCCATCACATTCACAAGCATTAAATTCAAATGATTAAATCAAACAGAATTTTGACATTGAGGTAGAGAGAAAAGTCAATATAGAAGTTTTTATTCATCAAGGGCTATTCCCCAACCCTTAAAAATAAATCTACTCACTCATGTTTGATTTATAACTCATAATATTCAAAATAAGCATTAGATAAATAAGCATAAAAGAAAGGAGAAGAGTAAACTCTAAATCCTTCACAAAAGAATTGTTGACTTGCTTACCGATCAATGGAAGCTCCTCCTTGATCTTTGATCTCTCTTTCTCTCTGGCTTCTTCTTCAACCTTGGAAGTCTTGGAGAAGAGCGCCTCTTCTTGCCTTTGCCACCGAAGCTTGATTCTTCCCGAAAGAATCTTTAATTGGTTTTACATAAAGGAGGTTAAATTAGGGTTGAGACAGCAACAAAGGCCTATGGTCATCTTAGTTAGCATCGGTGGATCATGTTTCTTATGAGGTTTGAGTCATTTGAATTTTTTGCACCATCATCTATGGGTATGGAAGCTTTCAATTGTCACCCACATTCTTTTATGGATCTTGCTTTGTTTTCTTGCATTGTCCAGTAGCTTTTCTCTTTTTCTTTCTTCTCGAATAAAAACGAAACTCCACTTATCTATATAGAAACTATAGAAGAGCAGTAACTTCAACTAAAAGTGTATAATTTAATTAAAAACATGGGGGAAAATTGCATGATTAACTAAGAAATGAAGCCTAAACCTATTAGAAATATACTATAAAATTAGTACTTATTAGTTGTTGGAGGCAAAGAGAAAAGAGTCATCCGAAAATAGAGGAAGGTGGACCAAGGGATGAGTTGCAGCCGTTTGAGCTATGGGTATGAATTCTTCACCGTCATGCAATTAGGTGATCAAGAACTAGTCAAGCCAGCTAGCACTACAGAGAGACCTAGAGATGATGTTTAAGACCATGATTGGCGTTGCTAATAGCGGCGTCATGGTCTATTACCTTTCATATATAAAAAAAATGTTTTGAATAGCCGATGTATCAAAATGTTAGCGGTTAACTTTAAGAAACTTGCATATAAATGTAATAGCCAGGCTATACTAGCCAGAGCACGATTAAGCACAAAGTGGATTATGCTGAACTCAGGGACTATGCTACAATTAGTGCCTAGGTTATACACAACTCGGAGCAATGCTAAGTTGAGGTTCCACAGCCCGAAGGCCATGCTGGCATGCAACCCAGCTCAAGCCATGCCAGCCCAAGCATGCGGGCTAGCATGAGGCCTTGCTCAAGCAGTGCTAACCTAGGCATCCCAGCTAGATGGCCCACAGCTTTGCTATTACGGGGCTTGCTTCTCATAGCTCACAATGGTAACTTGGTCGGCCACTTTAACACACCAATTCTTGAAAGTTTTCTTTTTTATTAGCCAAAGGTCAATTCTAACCTTCACAAAAACTATAAAACTGCCAGTTTTAAGGGTATTTTAGTCACTTGAGGTAAAAAATTACATTTTTAACTTTCTCAACAACTATAAATAGCTAATTTATGAGGGAACTTTGCAAATAAAAACTTCTTAAAAACTCCTAAATTCTAATAATTTCTTCTGTACCAAACTACATTATGAAATAATTCAGAACTCTTATCCTTTGTTCTTGAAAAACTAATACATATATACAATTATGAGCCATCTAGTCTTATGGCAAGCGACAATGAAATGGAAGGTGTATTTGTAACAGGCTCTGTTAATACCAAAATAGAACCAATCATATTCACAATTAATGGTAAATCAATGGTTCATAATTGTGTTTTGCATGGAAATTAAATAGAATCTTTGCTTGATTTTTTTGTCCTTAACCAATTCCATCACATTATCTTCCCTTGTTCTCAAACATTCTAGCTCTTTGCTTTAAAACCTTCATGTTCAAGATTAAAGTTTGCAGATCCAGTTTCTAAGTTCTTCATTGATTCCTCAATTACGCTTGTTTGGGTGTATTTGATTTTACCTGTAATTGTAATTACTTCACTTGTAGCAAATGCGGTGTTTGTTTGATTGTATTTGCAAATGTTGGATGTAATTGAGTTTACACATAGTGAGAATTTGGATGTAATTGGTTTTACGCCCGATTTGGGCGTAAAACCAACTACTTCACTATAGCAAATCCATGAAAATCTTAAATAAGACAATTTAATATTAATAAATTTATATAATACAATGTATTTAACAAAAATTTTAATATTATTTGAAAATATTAAGTAAGCTATTTAATGAAAATAGTTTTGTTTTTTAGGGTTATTTTCATGCACACAAATTAATAAAACATTATTAGACAAATCATCATTAAAAAGAGATTTATTAACAAAACTTTTTTAACCAATTAAAATTTAATAACAATTACATCAATATAACTAACAATTAAAAATGATAATAATATAACAATAATAAAGAGTTTATTATTTAAATTGATTAATATAATAATTATATTAAAAAATAATCTCCATTCCAAAAAAAAAGTAAAAACAAAAAAAATGGGTATTTATAAAGGTGTTTGGGTAATCACACCCTAAGTGGCTACATTTCTTAAATACATCAAACCAAAGACCAAATTAACGGATACAGGTAATTCCCGGTTACATATAACCAAACACCCGGATTTTGTAATTTTCGTACTTCCAAATTCATGTACTTTCAATTACATTGTAATTGAAAATACTCTGCATTTACAATTACGTCTAACCAAACGCTACCTAAGATGGCATTTAGTTGAATGTAATTCTAAATACAATGGATTTCTAATTACATTGTAACCAGAAATACCTGGATTTTAAAATTCAGTAAAGTCAAATCTAGTGTTTGGTTAGATGTATCTAAAAATACTATATTATAATAATTTAATATTATTTTAATAATTTTAAGTGCATATTAATTACTTTAACTATTAAATTTAAATTCATTATAAATTTATTAAAATTTTAGTATATTTTAAAATTTTGAATTTAATTATTAACCCCACAAAAAATGTATTTCTAAGATTTTCATCTAATTTTAACAAGTTATTTAATATTTTTAATTATTAAATTTATTATTAGAATTTATTATTAGAATTTATATGTTTTTTACTATTCATACATGTTTAATAATATTTGTTTTTTTCTTAATTGGTCACATATAGGTCACATGTGAGGGAGCAAAAGATAACGGATTTCGTTTTACGGCCAATTTGGACGTAAACCCAAATCCCTTATTGGATGTAATTCGAGTTACATGGGTTTTTAAAATCCTGTCAAACAAACACTGGATTTTTAAAAACTTCGGTAACTCAAGTTACATGTAAATCCAAATCCCTCCAAACAAACACTACCTAAAAAAAAATCAATATTCAATTGACCTTTTCAATCATCACTAAAGCAGTTGAGGTAATTTTAATCATTTACTTCTGGTTTTGCATAATGACCGATTCTTCTCACAACTTTCTTTTCGATAATTTTCCATTTTATTTTTATGAAAATGCCTGATTAAGTGTTCCCGATCTCGATGTTGAGCATGTTACTAAGTCCCAAACATTGGGCCATTAAGTAACAAGGCTCTATCAAGCTCAAAAAACCAAACTCTTGGAGTTTGACAATTAAAAGATATTGTTGAATTTCCAAATAAAGGTTCTCAAACTGTTTGTAAAAAAAATGTAAAAAAGATTTTTTTGCTAAACTTCAAAGGAGCAGAAAGGAGGGGGATTTAAAAAGACATGCCAATAAGCATCCCAAAGCAACAAGATCCCTTTCAAACTCAAATTAGTTTTATAGATTCCAATATTTGAACTTTTGTTTTTAATAATGAAAATATAGAAAAAAAATTGTAAATTTTATTATTCAAAATAAACAACCCTTTTATTTTACTTGAAAATTTCACTTTAATTGCATTGCTTCTTTGTGGTTTTAAGGGGGTCGTTTGGCTCCCGGATTGGGAATAGAAAAGAGTGAGGTGGTAATAGAAACAAAGGGAATGAATGAGGATTGGAAATAAAAGATGTGTTTGATTGGTAAGGTATGAGAGGGTAGTTTTTTGGGAATAGAAAAAGTAAAAGAAGAAAATATAGTAAATTAACTTTTACACCCTTGAAGTAAATAATAATATTATATATAAAATAAAATGTTAAGTTAAATAACGTCTATTTTTAATTATAAAATATTTTGAATATTATTATTTTTAATTTTTATAATTAAATATTTGAATTAAATATTTTCACTTTAATTATTAATTATTATTATTTGAATAAAATTATTATTTTAATTGTTAGTTATTATTATTTTACTTTAATTATTATTTATTATTAAAATTATCAATTTAATTATTATTTGATTTATATTAGCATTTTTATTATTAATTATTATTATTGAATAAAATTATTATTTTAATTGTTAGTTATTATTATTTTACTTTAATTATTATTTATTATTAAAATTATCTATTTAACTATTATTTGAGTTATATTATTATTTTAATTATTATTTGAATAAAATTGTTATTTTAATTGTTAGTTATTATTATCTATTTAATTATTATTTTAGTATTAAAAGTATCTATTTAATTATTATGTTAATTAATTATAATTTAGTTATTAAGATCATAAGGTTCATCTGAAAATAAAGGCTAAATTCTAGTAGACAAGACTCAAAGCAGTTTTGGTTTAGACAACTAGAGAAAATATGTTTGTGAAATGGATATAGATAAAGAAACCATCACCATTTGAACAGAGTTGTCTGTTGAGAAACAGAGGTCTTAAGGGGTTAGTAATCTGAAAAGACCAAGAAAACAAAGAGTAAAAGATAGCATAACCATGGCTATGGCTGCCAATATGAAACTGAGATCAAATTTGGATCCATGACCATAAGCACACTAACTAGAAGTTGGATGATAAGTACCATCCAGAATTATCAAGGCTACGTGAAATACTCCCATCACTAGGAATAATTATTTCATCGCATTGACAAATATAGATACCATCGTGCATCAGAAATCACAAAATATCGCAATAGATAAATAAAAAATTGCTTCAAGGCAGGGCAAGTCTCACAATGTATAGAAATTAACTTATTCTCCAATGCAATAAAAACTTTACCTCTTGCTACTCTGTTTAGAAAGTGTTAACATACTTATCAACTAGGGCGCTAACGATCTCTTGGTTTATTGACACCGGATCCTTTACGTAAAGTGTTCATCTCCGCCGAGAAGGCGAGTCTAAAACTAAGCACAAACTAAGCACACATAGGGTGAGGGCACATGAGTATAAGGGATTACTCCGCACTATGCACGACCTTGACACATGCCTTGTTCACATTTCATCAAAAATAAAAAATAAAAAATTACTCCCTCCATCCCATTTTAAGTGTCCGCTCCGGAAGCTTCGGGAAGAATTTAATGTCCCAAATTATTTGTCCACTTAACTAATTTAAGTGTAAATTTTCAAATTTAATTTTATTTATATTGCTCTCCACCATTATTGCCTTAAACACACAACCTTAGAGGATGGAGAGAAAAACATGTAAAACAAGAAAACTAAGCTAAATATTCATGAAATTTTTAAATCCAACCACTTTTTTTACTTTTGTGAAACAGGTCAAGTGAACACTTAAAATGGGGTGAAGGGAGTAACTATTTACTCTGGAACAAGAGCATGAATTTGATATCCTTGATATTTTGTCAATTTACTTATGCATATATATATATATATGCATTAAATCACGCATAAAGGACATTGAGGGGCCACTTAATTCGCAATAATAATACATCAACACGGTAATGAGATTACTGTGGTAATGAGATTGGGAATGCTATATGCTCAGAATGTTGTGGTAATTTGTGATAACAATATTTAGTTGACCATAGTAATCAACATAGTAATGTTTTAAATTTCCCAAAATACCCTTGTATTTACAATTTTGAGCAACTTTAAATTTAAAGTATAATAAAATTTGGGATCAAAATAATTAAATTATAATATTAAAAATTTATTTTTTTCACATTTTATCAAAATACCTTTATATCTAAATTTTAAGAGGGCAAATTTGTAATTTTACCCCGGACGAGTGGAGGAGGAATGAGCAATCCTTCTAATTTGGGGGGATTGTCACACCCACTCAGTCCCCACTCATTCCTCACCCAATCCTCTTTCACTCCTATTCATGAGCATCCAAACAAAGGAGTGGAATGAGAAAGTAATGACTCTATTCCACTGTTGACATCCAAACGGCCCAATCCTAATTTTAAATCGGTTTTAAGGAATACTATGAGAAAATATTGTCTTATTATTTGTGATGATTATAAACAAAAATTAATTTTGAATTATCTAGTGAACTTTTAAAATTGCATTTACTTCCAATATTTAGATTTCTCAATTTAAATTAATTTTCTTTGTGTTACAGCTCATTAATTACATCGATAATAATTATTCTTTGCTAAAATTTATTTTAATTTATTTTTAATTGGAACACTGACATACCTGAAATATTATTACTAATTATACGACGTATACTATTAATGAGTAAAATATTAGAAAATCTATGTTTTCAATTATTTTGGAAAATGCTTTGGCAAATAATAATGTGGTTGATATTTTAAAAATGAATTTAATTCCTATCTTTTCCGGAGTATTATTGCATATGCATTGTGCATGTCATGTTTTAAATTTATATGTTAAACATGGTTTAAAATAATTGATCCCCATATTGAAAAGTTGGAAATTGTATTTTTTATGTTCGAAATGGTTCACATCGAAGACATGAAGTTCAAAATTATTGTTCCGAAAGGGGAAGAAAATTGTTAAAAATACCTTATTGATGTTGACCATAAGTGGAATTCAACTTATGAAATGTTTGATTGTGTATAATGATAGACATACTACTTTCAGGTTTTGTAATGACAAGTTTTTCTGAACATTAAATTACTAATTATATTGAGAAGTTAGTAATTTGATAAAGGAGTTTTTGGAAATGTTTTATAATACAACTAAATTTATTTTTTTTGCGTTGTTTATCATTCCACGAAAAGTATTACTATTAATCCAATATTTTTTTATAAGTGAGATTTTCACAAAATATGAACATGTTCCTAAGTTTTCTGCTACTATTGCTCACATGGAGGTAAACTTTTAAAAATATTTTGGAAAAATTTAACCACTTCCCATTTTATCTATAATTCTTGACCCATGTTTTAAAATTGTTGGCATTTATTGCATAACTGATTCTTATGGTGAGAATATGGGGCTTGATCATTTTTTGTACAAATAAAATTATCATTGTTTGTTTTATTATATGTATAATGGATATAAAAAAAAACATGGTGATAGACTGCTTTTAATTTATCTAGTACTATTAAATGTACCTCTTCATCCACCAAAAGTAAATCCACAACCCAAGTGGTAAGTATAATTAAAAAAAATTCTGTGGGTGCTTCTTCCTCTTCTTCTAATATTAATACTAGTTGCGCTAATTCTCATGAAATACATCTTTATTGAAAATAAATTGATAATTTTAATATTTTCGTCATGGTGAAAAGCACAAGAGCATAGTTGCCCTGTACTAGCTGTAATGACACATGATCTATTAACTGCACCAATGTCTACAGTATCATTGAAGCCTTGTCTTAGTGTAGAAAAAAGTACATGACGATAGGAGGAGCTAAATGAACCAGCAAACAGTGCAAATGTGCAGATGTTTGAAAGACAGGTCTAATGTTGAAAATTGATTACAAGACTAAGGAGGACATAACACTTGTGATGATGGTGGAGAAGACATACATACTTATATAGAAGCAATAGTTTGATGTTATACACTTGTACTTAAAAAAAACCTTCAAAATTCAAGTTTTCAAGATCTAACAACTTCGAGGGTTGAAGATTCCCAAAAAGAAAAAGAAAAGAAAAGACAATTTGAAGATTTTGTAGGTTGGAATTTTTTTGGAAATTTATGGGTTAGATATGTATTTTTTGTATTTTTCAAACAAATACCAATATTTTAGAGGAATGTTTTCTCATATCAATTTCAGTATCATATGAAAAGCAATGTCTTTATTATTACTTATTTATTGATGTAACATTTTATTTAAATTTTAATAAATAATTTTGTATTTTCATATAATTTTTTACAATTTTTTTAATGTGTTTAAGTTTCTAATGGTTGCCTGCCCTTGTGGGTGGTGGCCGCCGTGATCCCGCTTTCCAATCGAAGGTGTGATTTTTTTTCTTTAATTCTTCCCCCAATTCCTCTAGTAAGTTTTCCATCTTCTTTGCTATCCATTGATGAGTAAATGTTTGCAAGTAATCAATTTAAGGGAGAGAGAGAGGGAGAAGCCGCCATGATGTTTTCGATCCTCATTTTTTGTTTCAGGGTTTCGATTTGTTTCATTGATTGTATATCTGAAAGTCATATTTTCATGAACTTAGTCACTAGTTGCTATTAATTTGATAACTTGATTCCTCTTTTCTTCTGTATTGACAAAACATAAGAAATTTTGATCCTCATATTTTCATGAATTCGTTTTGTTGTAGAGCCCGTGTGTTTTCATACTGACTTTTCTTTTTAATTATATTTCTCAAAGAATTTCTCATAAACGCTTGGTACTATCATTCTATTATGTTCCACATCTAGTATGGATTTTCTTGCTATATTTGAGGTAACTAGTTGTGATTGTGTTTATGTTTATTAGAATGGTAAATGTATGTGTTTCATGGTTAGGAGACGGAGATGATATATAAGGTAACTAGTCATGACGATATTGGTTCTCATCAATCAAGATCACATTCAACTAGGAATTCAACCCAATCAAATGAAATTGAAAGTCCAATCTCTAAAGGTTCCTTTCAAAATGAACAAGCCATTGAAGAGGGCGTAGGAGATCATACAGAGTCTACTACACAAAGTGGAAGGCTAAAAAGTGTTGTGTGGAGTCATTTTAAAAAGACTCATGTTAATGGAAAGGACAAAGTTCAATATAATTATTGTAAGAAATTGCTTTATGGGAAATCAAAGAATGGAATGAAACACTTGCATCTACATATGGAATCAAGTATCCAACGAGAAATTAGCCTAAGATCGGACAGAAACTTATCACATCTAAGATGGTGAAAGGCAAACAGGAAATGGCAAGTACAATTTATGATCCAGAACTTGCAATGAAGGAGCTAGCTCAAGCAATCGTTATGCATGAATATCCACTTTCGATAGTGGATCATCTTGGTTTTAAAAAATATTCATTCACACTTTAACCAATATTCAAAGTTTCTTCTCGAAACACCATGAAAAAAGAAATTTTTAAAATTTATGATGATGCCAAAACGGTGTCATTAAGATTGTTGGACACTAATGTGGATAGTAAGCAATAAAAAAAAGGGGTACATGGTAATTACCGCACACTATATTGATCACTCTTGGAATTTGCAAAGCCACATTTTAAGGTAAATATAAGTTTATTTTATGATTATACATTATTTTTTCATAATAGTAATAATTGTTTTTTATTTTGTTATATATTAGAATGATTGATAGTCTTCTTTTATATTAGGTTCATCTATATTCCTGCTCCTTACACAAGGGAAAGACTTAGTACTGTATTGGTTGGGTGTTTATTAAATCGGAATATTGATGGCAAATTGTCCACAATAACTTTGGATAATTGTAGCACAAATGATTCCATGATTGAAACGATAAAAAATAAGTTGCGTCTTGGGTCTTTGATAAATGGTGGTTCTTTGCTTCATATGCGTTGTTGTGCGCATATATTAAATCTACTTGTGAAGGATGGATTGGATGCGGTGAAAGATGGGGTAGAAAAAATTCGTGAGAGTGTAACCTATTGGACTACAACTCCTAAAAGAGTAGAAAAATTCAAGGAAACAGCTAAACAACTAAGCATGACGTACACTAAAAGCTTGTGTTTGGATTGTCCAACTAGATGGAATTCGACTTATAAAATGCTTGAAATTGATATATCATATAAAGAAGTATTTTGTAGGCTAAAACATCGTGATGATAAATACACTTGTTTGCCAACAACACAATGGGAATTTGCAAGTGAAGTTTGTGAGAAGCGGAAGATTTTTAATGGTGTTACAGAATTGTTTTCGGGCACTAATTATCCTACCGCAAACCTTTATTTTCTCAAAGTGTATGAAATTAATTTGGCAATATCAAGTTAGCTTACTTCTTCAAATGTGGTAATTCAGAGAATGGCAACAAAGATGATGGATAAGTTTAAATATTATTGGAGTGTGGTTCATGATATTGTGGAAGTTGCTACAATATTGGATCCAAGATACAAGATGAGTTTACTTGAATATTATTATCGAAAATTGCATTCGATGATGCCTACCATGAAGCTAAAAGAATTCGAAAGCTTTGCTATGATTTGTTTTTTGATTATGAGTTGAAGAGTAAAGAATCTATTAGCTCTCCATTTGAAGATATCAATAGTTCTGTGGTTGATGATTTCTTGAATGACTTTGATGCATTTGTGAAGAATCAAAAAAGGGTGAAAACAACACATCTTCATTCAGATCTCGATCTTTATTTGGAGGAAGATATTTACCAAGAATATCCGAGTTTAATATTTTGATGTAGTGGAAGTTAAATGAAGTTAAATATCCAACACTACAAGAAATTGCAAAAGATATGTTAGCCATTCCAATGTCTACTGTAGCTTCTGAATCAACATTCAGTATTGGTGGTCGAATACTAAGTCCGCATCGTAATCGACTTCATTGGCATACTTTAAAGGCTTTGATGTGTGCTAGAAGTTGGTTATGGAGTGAAGAAAATAAAGGTAAAGTAGTTTTCATACATGTTTTATGTATTAATATTTTAATATGTTATGTTTTATTATCAATAACTCATTAAAATTCGTGTGGCTTATTTAGGAATGAGTTCTTAAGGAATGGAAGACTATGCCAATTTACTTGATGAGATAAATTCCGAAGAGAAGGTAAAAAGAAGATTTTACAAATTAAATGATATTTGGTGCAAAATATATAAATTAAATGATATTTATGAATGAGTTCTAAAATTCCTTTTTGTCTAGTGTAGATTATCTATTAGCAAGTGGAGCTACTCATGAGTTGGAAGATGATTGATTATTTGATGATGAATGGTGATCACCTAAACAAATAAATGCTCTTATTTTGAATTGAATTGAAGTTTTATTTTATGTATTATTATTATAGTACTTATGGTTTCATTATTACTAACTCATTAAATTTTACAATGGGTCATATAGGAATGAGTTCTAAAGCAATGGAAGACTTCACTTTACTTAATGGGAAAGATTTTGAATGTGAAGGTAAAAAGAAAATTTTACAAATTTTAAGATATTTGGCATAAAATATATAGTTTTCATATTTGGAATTTTAATACAAATTTTAAGATATTTTATGTAGATGAATTATTAGCAAGTGGAGCTACTCATGGATTGGAAGACAACTGATCTCTATGAAGATGATGAATGATGGTTATTTGAACAAAAAAAAAACTATGATTTGAATGTCTATTTTATGTTGAATTTGTATACTTTGTGTTTCTTTGGATGCCTATTTTAATTTTTACTTGATTTTTTAATTTTATTTTAAATATTTTTAAATAAGGTCATGGAAGGTCGGGTATCCCCGCGGGTACCCAATACCCATCGGGTGCAGGTGTGGGTTGGGGTTTTGAAAACCCGTCGAGTTCGGGTATGGGGGCGGGGTAGCTAGCTCGGGTGCGGGTATGGCAAAACCCGCACCTGACCAGACCCATTGCCATCACTAGTTGTACTTCTAGCTGCTGTTGTACAACTACTCTAGCTGACATTTGCTCTTTTTTTATTGTTTTTTTTAACATGTGGTGGGTCACACAACCCCTCTCGCATCTCCTATAGTGTGCCATAAATAAATATGTTTGCTTGATTTAAGTTGGTTTCAGTAGCTCCTATTGTACTACTAAATAAGCCATAAGATCTTTCTAATATTCTTTCTCAAGTTTGGTCTAGCTTGAAAGATCAACTTAGAACAAACGACTAATATTGAAGAATAGAAAAGGAAGGCCGGTGCTACCAGGTCTTCACAAACATCCATAAGTTCAACTGCAGCCCACCCCCAAAGGTATTTTGATTAATTAATATTTGAGTCCCCGTGAGGATGCTTTGAAAGTGGTGAGAGTTCAAAACTATGAGGTGAGGGTGTGCGTCTCATAGCTGTAAGCACGAATTGTGAATGATCCCAGCATCCACATATGCATAGCCCTACAGACTGTAACCGAGGTGTGCGCAAGTCTATGCCTTGATTAATATTTAGTAGGCCCACTAAGAATTTGGTTTATTTGACAAAAAACACTGCAGCCCAACCAAATTCTAAACGGAATTGTTTTCCTTCTTCATATATGACTTTTGATAAATCTCTCTATAACGCCCTTTTTTTTTAATCTATTTGAAAGCACAAATATTTGTTCATTTTAATTGCTTCTCCTTTTCTCTTTGTTTATTTTGTTTTTTTCTCCTTTTAAAAACACAAATATATACCGTTTCCCTTGTCAAATCGTAAATCTCACATTTTTTTTATGTGATTTGTAGTTAAAAATTAATTTGATGCATATACAAAACATTTTCAAAAAATATAATTTATTTTATTTAATACAACATATTTTTCCACCTTTTTAAATAAATGAAATGTTACTAATTTTTTCTGAGTGATTTTATGCCCATGGAATCAAGAACAGTAGATGATGCATCTTTCTAATTATGGAAAGAGTGAAGGGAAGAGGCAAAAGAAGAAGATCAGGCTGCTTCTCAAGTGTCTACAACGTTATTGCAAAGCCTGACATTGAGGGGCATGTTGCATTCCAAGAATCTGTTACCTCACAATCTTCTAGCTCAAAGTTAATAAGCCAGTTCACTACTATTGCTTATGTTCACATGTTGCCCATTCATATAGTGATGAGTATGAATCCTCAAAGTTTTAGCACCATAATAGCCTCTGAATGGAGTAAAATTTAGAAGATATGGCTAACATTAGAAGAAGATATGGATTTCCCTAGGGTTTTTTTTTTTTTGTCAGGAAGGACGAAATTCCTAACGGACCCGCTAAATAAAGTCAAGGCATGCGCACGCCTCGACTGCGGTCTGTGGGATGCCTCACACACGTGGGCGCTAGGGCCACTCACAGTTCATTCTCACAGTTCTCAGATGTGCATCCTCACCCTGTGGATTCGAACTCTCACCATTTAAAAAATATCTTTAAGGAGATCCTAAGTGCCATTTGACCCAAAAATCATTGGTTACGGCTAAACAACAACTTACAATGATGCTCAGGCACTCTTGCCATATTGTATGGCAATGGAAGAATGCAATGATAAAGGCCAATATCATAGACGTTAATAGATGCCAAACCTTCTATAGATTTTTTTGCTCTTTTATTCAATATGCTAAATGTATTTTTAATGTTTTCTTAATGTACATATATCAATAATACCGAGATCAATATGATGTATATATAATAGAATATATATTTATTGTTAGTTCATTTATAACAATCAAATATGAATGGTGGACTTATTAATTGAAATAAGATATAGAGTAACAACAATGGTGAAAAAATGAAAACAATTGTTTTAGACTTTATTTCTAGAAAATTAATACGGCCCAAAAAACCCACAATCAAACCCCATAGGCAAAAGATACAAGAAGATAAGAACAATAGAAGGGTTTGAAAGAAAGGGCTGGCACGCTTGCAATCCTAGACCTCAAACTACATTAAAATTTTCTAATTTTTACTAAATTAGTGCAAAAAGAAAAATATCATCTTCGAGACGAAAACAAACAAGAAGATAAGAAAAATAGCAATAATACAAATTATTAAAAAAAATAAAAGTTATAATTAATTAGAGTTATGAAAAATAAAAATTACAGGGAAAAAACTTTTTTTTTTTTTGAGATAACCATGCGTGACAACTACTACCCAGGCAATATCTATAACTCGACTCACCGGTCATCGAAAACATAGGTGGATTTTATTTCTATTTATTTATAATTTTATTATATAATGATAAACGTGAGTACAAGAGAATTGGTCATTCAGTCTATATGTTCTCGTATGATAAGCACAAAAATGAGACTACAAACTCGCATTAACAATTTGGAGACTCTTATCATTACTATATTCCAACTCATTTTGAACTTGGATAATAGGAGTCTTGCAAAGCAACCTTTCCAAAATAAAGCACTTAATTAGTACTCTTAGAACAAAAACCTTTGCCTTCATTAGTATTAATTATTAACCCAATATTTTTTAAAAAAAAAAACCTTTAAACCCAATGTTTTAAGAAAAAAGAATCTTGGAATGGTACAACCATCATAAAATATAGCCCATGCAAAAAATAATATCTATACAATGTAATCAACAAGTACAACGTGCCCCCCTTAACCATAACATTTGTCTCATTTCTATTTTGAGTTTTTTTTTTTTAAAATAATCTTGGGATCACAACCAAGTGACCGCACAAATCACTACACAAAAGGAAAATAGGCCCAACAGCCACATGCAACCAATTCATAATTAGTGTCCACTCACTTGGTTGTCAAAGTTCCCATCAAATGCAATCAAACTTTATTTTACCAAATTATATAAGATTTAAAAATGTTTTTTTTTTTTTAATTTATTATAGAAAAAAAATTTCTATATAAATTTAATTTTAAAAATAAAATAGCCGTTAAAGTTTTAAAAAAAAAAGCACGAAAAACAAAGGGAAAAAAATTTTTGTTCCCACATTTTTATAAAATTACTTTGAATCATATTATTCTACAGTAACTTTATACTATAAAAAGAATATCCAAACAACTCTTATTATAATTTTTTTATATAATACTAAATTCCAAAGGAATTCCCATTTTTATGGAATTTAGTGGTACTCAAACAGAGGTTTAATCTTAATTAATCAATCTTTACATCACAAAGTCGCATCATCTCAACCAAGTAGAAGTTGCAACAAAAGGCTTTGGTTAAGGAATATTTATTTTGCTTCTAAAAAATATTGTTAATTAAATGTATTTTTTTTTTAAAGATAAAACACCCATGCAAGTATCACAATTTCATTGCATAAGCAAAAGACTTATGAACTGGCAAAGAAGGAAATAAGATTCCCATCATTCCTATGATGGCTTCTAAGTGAAAATTTTTAAGGGTTTTCATGCTTTTGTTATGGTTAGTTGTGTTTTTTTGGATCAAGAGGAGCGAAATTTTTAATAGGTTAGCTAAACTAAGATATGAATGTGCGCACGCCTCGATTGCGCCCTATGGGGCTCGCTCACAAGTGGATTTTGACACCACCCACAATTCATGCTCACAATTCTCAAACATACACTTTAACTCCATAGATTCGAACGCTCACCACTTGTAAAACGTTCTCATGGGGCAGGGGACCCAAGGACCAATTGACTCAAACGCTGTTGGCATGATTAATTAGTTGTGTTTTAGTTGGTTGTGTTTCTAAGGAGAGTAAGAATCTTGTTAATGCAATTTATTGCATTTAAACTGTCTTCTTTTTTTTTAACATTAATTTGTTTTATGTTACAGTAATATATTATACAAGTTCAATCTGCTGAGTTCTTTCCCTCTTTGTTAATATTTGCCAAGCTTTGTATTAAACATAGACCGGTGCAAATCCTGAGTGTTATGTATATGTCATTTTCCTTTTGATTTATAAAATATTAATAACCTATGATTGTTTTGTTATACAATTATTGTATATCTTGAATGATCATGACTTGTGAAATAGATTCTTATAATGATGACAAATGAATGTCACCTTCAAAATCCACTTGATGTACACGTCTAGAATTACTAAAGACATAGTTTTTAATTTTTTGTCCTCTTAAATATGCTCAATTTTCCCTTTTTTTTAGCTATATATATATATATATATATGGGCCGTTTGGGTCCCGGATTGGGAATGGAAAAGAGTGAGGGAGTAATGAAAATAAAGGGAGTAGAGGAGAATTGAGAATGAAAGATGTGTTTGGTTGGTAAGGTATGAGAGGGTAATTCATTGGGAATGAGAAAAATAAAAGAAAAAAATGATTTAACTTGACTTTTATACCCTTGAAACAAGTAAATAATATTTTATATAAAATAAAATATTAAGTTAAATAACGACTATTTTTAATTATAAAATATTTTGAATATCATTATTTTTAATTTTATAATTAAATATTTCAATTAAATATTTTCACTTTTAATTATTATTTATTATTAAAAATATCTATTTAATTATTATTTGATTTATATTATTATTTTAATTATTATTTATTATTATTTGAATAAAATTATTATTTTAATTGTCAGTTGTTATTGTTTTACTTTAATTATTATTTATTATTAAAATTATAGATTTAATTATTATTTGATTTATATTATTATTTTAATTATTAATTATTATTATTTGAATAAAATTATTATTTTAATTGTTAGTTATTATTATTTTATTTTAATTATTATTTATTATTAAAATTATCTATTTAATTATTATTTGAGTTATATTATTATTTGAATAAAATTATTATTTTAATTGTTAGTTGTTATTATTTTACTTTAATTATTATTTTATTATTAAAATTATCGATTTAGTTATTATTTGATTTAGATTATTATTTTAATTATTAATTATTAATATTTGAATAAAATTGTTATTTTAATTGTTAGTTATTATTGTCTATTTAATTATTATGTAGTACTAAAATTATATATTTAATTATTATGTTAATTAATTATAGTTTACTTATTAAATAAGGGGCAAATTTGTAATTCACCCTCAAGGAGTGGAGGAGGAATGAGCAATCCTCCCAATTTTGGGAGGATTGCCACTCCCCCACTCAATCCCCCTTCATTCCCCTCCCAAACCTCTCTCACTCCCATTGATGACTATCCAAACAAAAGAGTGGAATGGAAGAGTAATGACTCCCATTCCACTCCTTACAAACAAACACCCCCTATATGTTTTCAAAAATATCATGGGTTTGAAATCTTCTCCAGTTTTGCCAAAAATGGAAAGAAATTCTCCAACATGTTAAAAGTTGGACAAACATAGTAGTATGTATTTTCTGTTTCTTAATTTGTGAAATATCTATCAAATACTGACTTAACAATCATTGTTATGTCATGCAGTGATTGTAAACCGGTGAGAATTTCTATGTTTCTTATTTTTGATTTTAATTATGATATATTAAACAAAAAATACCACTCGCTATGCTGCTTTTGGATGGGCAACTGTCGCTAGTGAATTTCAAATATGACAATATTAATTGCTCATGTGGGTTGTTTGGATGCTGCTTTAATTATTTATAAAATTATAAATGAAGAGAAGGGTTTTCTTTATGATTAGCCTTAAATTTTATGTTTTATCTAGCAACACACCTAATTAAGACCAGTCAAGTCAAAAAATTTGAGTTTACCTGTAGTTGGTAAGTTACAGGTCACAAGTGATAAAATAAAACAGATGAACATTATGAGTTCTAAATTTAATGCTGAATAGAAATAAAAAGAAAAAAAATAAGAATTGTGGTTGAGGCTATGCAATATTGTAGTTCAATCCTTTAAAGAATAGCCGTTCATCAATTACATTTACCATGTTCAATGATTATTGGAGAGGCAAATTGTTTTCTTTAAAAGATGAATAGTGTTTATTGAAAAGATCTTCAAAAGTAACTAATATATAGTTCATGAAATATTCTTTCCAAAATGAGATATATATATAACATTATAGTAATATTAAATGATTAAAAATGTAAATCATTAAATTAAGTTATATTATTTTATTTATCAAAGTTATAATATTTCACATATATATTAAAATAAGAAAGTGTAAGTGCACGTTGCAGGGACAAATTTATCCAGCCAAAACTCTATAATATTATAATAATAATATTAAAATTAAAATTTTCATAATATAATATAATATACTGAATTATATTATATTATTTTAGATAATTCTCCATATCCAAATCATCTTATCTCATAATATATAATAAAACTAATTGTTTACATGTTTCAATGATTAAATTTTTAAATTAATATATTTTAAAATTGGCAAATATATTTTTATTGAGATTAATATTTTTAAAACAACTTTATGGAGAAATTTCATGCTTTCAAAGTTGAGATGGCTTTAATGTGTGGGCAACCAATTTCTTTTTATTATCTTTAACATTAATTGTTCATATGATATTTTTGTTTTATATAAATTACTTAAATGTAGCTTTTGATATAATATATTATAGAAAGTTATTTAATTTAAAATAAATTTTCATATATAAGCTATCTTATTTCGTCATAGATATTATAATTAATTTTTACTATTTTTACGATATTTTATTTTATTAATTATTGAGATTACTTTTAAAAAAAAACTTTTAATGTGACAGAGATTTCATACTTTTTGAGGTTTGGGATAGTTATCATGGACACATTTTTATTTTTCTTATTTTTTATGTTTTAATATTAAATTTTCATATAATATTTTTTGTCTATTATAAATTATCTAAATTTTTTTTTTTACCATGCAACCATGAATCTCCCTTTTCTAAGATGTAAAAGACAAATTTTGTGTAAACACAAACTAATTAATGTAGCTTTTAAATGATAAGTTAAGCACCTTCTTTAATTTCATACTCCATTTCAGTCCATCTATGGCAATGATGTAAGAACTATTAAACAATTCGTAGAGTTTGTGGAAATAAAAATGTGATACAAATAAATCATGCACATATATTTTGATGATTGTTTTTTTAGATTTTTTTTCCTTTTTTCATTAAACAGAAAGAATTATAATTTTTTTATTTTTATAATATTAATTTGACCATGTCGTATATATATGGGTGAACAAAAAAATCTTGATCCAATAATCTGATTGGGTATTTTTATCCTAATGTTTTGGATACCCATCGCTACCCTATCTGAATTTTTAAAATGAAATCATCCACGAGGAATTCTTATATAATAAATTTAAATTTTATGGGCTAAAAGCAAGTGGGAAAAAAAATCCAAATCTCTGATCTAACCCTGACCCTTTAAAAGTTAAATATATAAATTTAAATTTTACACAAATTAAAAATAAAAAACATCTAAATCTCTAATCTAATCCATAAACCTTTTAGGCATGGATGAAACTTAAATTTTACCTGGTTTTCTTTACCCTATTTAAACCAGGTCGGATACAGGTCGATGTTTTTCAAATATGAAAAAACCAAGTACGCGTCAGGTACCGGTTTTGAGTTAGTTGTCATGTGTATACTTTTCTTTTAGCTTTCATTCAATATATATAATATTATAATATTATAATATTTATAATATAATATATTAAAATGAATTATCTTATTTTAAAAATAATATGTGGATAATGATGTATTTCTGAAATTAATTTTTCACAATTATTTAGACAAGCTTTTTATCTTAACTTGAATACTGATTCAATTTTAATTTTAATATTAACATATTTTTATAGTGGCTTTTTAAAATATATCGATTTTAATTTAGGTTGATTTTAATAATTTATTATTTTAATCTTGATTCAAATTTTAAGATTATTGTTTTAATTATGTTTCAAAATATATATGTAGATAGTTATGTTATCGCTATAATTAAATTATATCATCATTATTAGGATTTAAAGTTTGATGAAATAACTTTTCAAACAGACAGTTCTTTTAGCTTTTTTATTAAAAAAATTTGACATTTATTGAATAATGAAAATCAAAACCCAAAGAGAGAGAGAGAGAGAGAGAGAGGGAGAGAGAGAGAGGAGAGGAGGAGGGTTTCATGGAGAGGGGAGGGTTTTGAAAATGAAAACAGAAAAATTTTGTATTCTATTTTTTCAGAAACATGAGGATTGTTGCCAAAACTTTTTAAAATAAAAACAAGGTAACAAATATGTTTTTATTGTTTTTGTTTCCAAAACATGAAATTGAAAACAGAAAACAGGAGTCGGCAACAATACCAAATGACCCTAAGTTCTTAATTTATAAGGGAGACTTTTAGGCTTTGCTTGGATTTAGTTATAAGAAGTTTTTACAAAATAAGGTAACTGTGGTAATTGGAGGTAAAGGATGTTTTAAACCATTTTTTGCTTAGGGCAAGATAAAGTAAATGGAGGCTTTGAAACCTTATTGTGTTTGGTTTAAAAATAATTTGAGGTAAAGTTATATAGTCTTTCGGATAAAAGACAAAGTTATAATTTCGTTTACTAAATTAAATAAAACTTACATAATTCTCTCCATCGTTTACATAAATCTCTTCCTTGTTTGATATTATTATATAGTTTGACAATAATAACGACCAACTAGTAAACATTTGATAATTTTTAAAACAAATAAAATAAAATAACTTATGATAAAATAAACATTATTGTTGATAAAGTAAACCCTAAAATTCTTTTAAAGTAAAATGATACGGCAAAAAAACCCACAATCAAACGCCATAGGCAAAAAATACAAGAAGATAAGAACAATAGAAGGGTTTGAAAGAAAGGGTAGGCATGCTTGCAATGCTCGAACTCAAACTACATTAAAATTTTCTAATTTCTAATAAATTAGTACAAAAAAAATATCATCTTCGAGGCGAAAACAAACAAGGAGATAAGAACAATAGAAATAATAAAAATTATTAAAAAATAATAAAAGTTATAATTCATTAGAGTTCTGAAAAATAAAAATTTCAGGGAAAAAACTTTTTTTTTTTTTGAGATAGACATGCTTTACAACTACTACCCAGGCCATATCTATAACTGACTCATCGGAAACATAAGTGGATTTCATTCCTATTTATTTACAATTTTATTATCTAGTGATAAGTATGTATATATGGGAATTGGTCATCAGTCTATATGTTCTCATATAATAAACACAGGAATGAGGCCACAAACTCGCATTAACAATGGGAGACCTTTAGACTTTGCTTGGATGGAGCTATAAGAAGGTTTTACAAAGTAAGGTAAGTGTGATAATATTAGGTAAAATGTTGTTTTGAACCGTTGTTTGCTAGGGGCACCGTAAAGTAAATGGAGGCATTGAAACTTTATTGTGTTTGGTTTAAAAGTAATTTAAGGTAAAGTTATATAGTCTTTCGGATAAAAAACAAAGTTATAACTTCGTTTACAAAATTACATAAAACTTACAAACTTTTCTCCATGGTTTACATAAATATCTTCCTTGCTTATTATAAGATTTCATTTTGTTAAATTAAATCAATTAATTAATATTATTACTAGATTAATTAATATTATTATATAGTTTCACAATAATAACGACCAACTAATAAATATTTGATAATTTTTAAAACAAATAAAATAAAATAACTTATGATAAAATAAACATTATTGTTATAAAGTAAACCCTAAAATTCTTTTAAAGTAAATTGATTTGATAAACGTGTGTACAAAAAAATTGGTCATTCAGTCTATATGTTCTCATATGGCAAGCACTGAAATAAGACTACAAACTCGCATAAACAATTTGGAGACTCTTATCATTACTATATTCTAACCCATTTTGAACTTGGATAATAGAAGTCTTGCAAAGCAACTTTTCCAAAATAAGGCACTTAATTAGTATTGTTGGAACAAAAACTTTGCCTTCATTAGTATTAATTATCAATCCAATATTTTTTTTTAAAAAAAAAAAAAAAAACCCTTTAAAGCCAATGTTTTAATTTAGTGGAAATTGCCAAAAAAACCCCATAAGTTTGCGATATGGCCAAAAACACCCCGTTAATATCTCAATACCTAAAAACCCCTTTCTTTTAAAGTCAATGTTTTCCAACCCCAAAAGTTTGCAACGGACGTTAACGGAGTTATTTTTGAATTTTATGGACAAAATTACCCTTTCTTGCATGGGAAGTCGTTACACTGGAACTTTTGAAAGGTGTGGCAGTTTCCTTTAGGGTGATCCCAAGACACGTCCGTATACGCCTTTCTTCTCGAACGAGCCTCATCGGCTTTTCCATTTACGAAGTTGTCTCTGCTTTGACATCATCCGCAACTTCAGTTCTCAAAACACTGAATCACTCGTGGCAAGCATTCGATACTTTCATCAGTTTGCAGTTCAAGGTATTGAAGAAGTTGTGTTTTAAGTAAGGGTTTTATTTGAACCACTATGTTACACAGAGATATTCGTCGGTTTTGTTTTGTGGTTCTGTCTTTATCGGAAGACACTCAAGTATGCGGGGGAATTTCTCGGCTGGGGTTTTTCTAGTCCGCATGCAGATTTGTCGGCTAGGGTTTTCGCTTGTCTTACATTTTCGGCTGTATCCACGATCACCGAAAGAGTTTTAGGTTGTTTTTATTTGTGTAATGTTTACAACGTGCGTTTACCCTTTCATTTCATACGGTTGCAGTTTGTAAAATGAGTTTTCTGTGTAAGAAATGGGTTCTTGTTTAAAACCTTAGGTCTCTGTTTAACGATTTATATCTCTGTTTAATAATTGAGCTTTCCGCTTAACATCATATATCTCTGTTTAACAATTGATGTCTCCACTTACACTACAACAAATTTGATGATTAGTGACATTTTGTTATATGACGAATTTTCAAAATGTCATAGATAATGCACATATTGTGACGAATATTGTCAAACATCACTCTTTTCCCCAAATCAAATATCATATATGACGATCTCTAATAATGTCACCTAGAAGCGTCACATAATGTGTGGCGCTAAACTTTCCCTCCAAATGAAGATGGAGGGAAATACTTTTAGTGCCACGAACAATATTTGGTGATGCTTTTTTGTCGTCATTGATATGTTGCATTATCAGTGATGAATTACTAATGTCAGTATTTAATTACTTATGTCACCAATGACATTGTATTTTTTATATGACGATTTGGTTTTGTCATGTATGTCTATATTACATGGTGACGTATACATATGTCACTAAAATATAAATGTTCATGACGGTTTTGTTATGTCACAGGTACAAATTACATCACCTTAAGTATATAATGTCACATTTGTATAACTAATACATGACATTAGTTTTTGGTCACATAAAAACCATTTTTATTTTTTGCAAAAGTGTTTAGTCTTGAAATTAGCGTCTGAACTAGAAACAAAAATGAAGAGGATACTAGGTTACGTTTAGGGGCAGATGGGGTTTTTCGCCTATTTTCTTGATTCCCAAATGCTATATTTTTTATTTAATTGGTTACCAATTTTTGTTATAAAAAACAAATTTAATTATTCGCGTAGCACCGCAATTTAGCATAGTGGAGATTATGTTGTTGATGATTTTACTTTAATCCCAAAGTTTGGAAATTATATACATATTATGGATACCATTTTCGGTGGTCCGGTCGTTGAGCAACTATTGGCATGCTTTAGTTTAACATTAGTAACTTGCCCATTTATTGTTGCCACGGTGAGAATATGCAATGTACTTGTCTACGGCTTGCGAGAAAACATTCAAGTTGCATATGCTTGAAATAGCAAACATAGCGGCCCAGGTTTAGGTTTATTATATTGCTCTTTTTCAATTTGAAAAATTAAAACTCAAAGGGCATTTCTTTGGCATCCACTACTTAACTGTGGTCGGATTAAAAAAAAAAGCACACATAAAGTATTAGTTGTTTTTTCAAAATAACCTTTCATTTTAAAAAGTCAACAATATGAATTTTTTTCTTTTAGCTTTTTGAACTGGTAAAGGTATTAAATTTTTTGAAAACGTACTTTTTTTTTACGCAACATAATTCTTGGAAAATGTGTCGTTGTTATTATTAATTTACACATATTTTTGGGTTATAAGGCATAACTTGCTCTTAAAACCATATTAGTTCCAAAAACACTTTTGCAAAAAATAATAACATTCTGTCTTTTAAAAAATAAATGCCATTACAAAAATATACGTTTTAGAAATAATAATCATGGCAAGATTGGAAAAAAAATTCATACTTTTTCGGGGCTTTCCAAAAATTACATCTAAAATTTTGTAGAATCAGGATCCCAAAAATTTGTATTAATTAATATATACCTTATTTGTTTCTTTAACTTTTACCAAATCTATTATTACCAAATCTTCTCCAGGTTCTTTAAAAAAGAAAACCCTCTATTTTCCTTGTTCTTCTTTGATTATCTATCAGACTTGGAGGTTACATATAATTTTCCTCTCCAAACAACCTATGTGCTTTTCTCACTCAAAGAAAATAGGTATGTATTATTTCATTGTCATGTGGAAAAGTATTTTTAGAGATTTAAGCTTAAATGATGTTTGCTTTCTTAAAAGAATTTTTAATGCTCCTTTTATCTTAGATTTGATGATTCGTTTATTACATCAAAATACCATATCATATTTATAATGTTGATGATATTTATTATGACTTTTATGTGACACTATCTATGCTCTTTTAACAATAGTTTATTATCTAATTTATTAATTTGACCTTTCATGCTCTTTTATTTATGATTTTTTAACATCTTTTATTCCTAGTTTTATTTTACCTTGCATTGACATTTATTTTTTAAATTTACTCATAATTGCATTTTTTTATTTCTTATTAATTAAAATTTTTTTATTGAATTTTTAATACAGTTTCAAGTGACCCAAGTTCTTCATCAATGGAATCGTTGTCATCAAAAGAATCGGATTGAAGCTAGCGAATAAATTGTATAAATTAGCAAATTTTTTGTATTTATTTTTAAGCATTTTAAATTTATCAAAATGTCAGGATGTTTTGTAATTTTCTGAATTATTCTTCTACTTTGGTATTTTATGTTTGAGTATGTAAGTTTAAAAACTGATGGGATATTATTGGTTTTAACAAATTATGTGATGAAAAATGATATTAAAAATATTATTATGAATAGTGAGTGGGTTACAAAAAACATTTAACATAATAATTGTGGCGGCTAATTATCATCACCATTTATTAGTATATATTTATGATTTTTGACAATTAAAGTAAAATCAATCATTGGAATCCATAATATGTATATAATTTCCAAACTTTGGGATTTATTGACGGCACCATTCATTGGATCCCAAAATTTATTGACGTCACCAATCATTGGAATTTGTTAATTATTTAATGACAATTAGCACACAAGTTATTTGTCACTTTTTAAACTTGCGAATGTCATCAAATGTAAAATGTTAATAAATTTTGGTGACACTTTTAATGTCACCAATGTTCGTGACAATTTGTGTGACAATTTGGGTTTTGGTCACAAACAGTTGAATATTTCCCTCATATTGCGTGACGATCATCAATCTAGTGACGATATTTTTTTATGATTAAGTGACAAGCTACTACGTCATCTATTAGTGTGACGAGGTAATTATTGTCATTCATAGTTGAACATTAAAGCCATATTTTGTGTCGATCGATGATTATGTGTGGCATTTTCTAATCTATTGTGTGACGGCACGGAGCGTCACAAAAGCATAACTATATTGTGATGTTAATATCAGTTGTCACAGAACATGTTGAATTTGGTGACGATAATAGTAAACCGTCATAATATATCGTTAGCGACGGTGCAAAAGTGACGATCGGTGTGGCGCCATTTGTAATGTCACCAGATAGTATGTGTGGCGCAAAGTTTAGATGTGGTGACGCTAACGGATGTGTCAATAATTATCAAATTTGTTGTAGTGTTAACAAATGTTATCATTGTTGCAGTCTTGTGATTATGGCGGTAAACCTAGTCAACCACAGATGCTACTTGGCACCGGTGGTTGGGACATTGGACGAATTGAAAGTCCACATGACCTCTCGACATTGGGAGATCATCCAAAGGACACCGTTCGCGGCATTCACTGAGGTGGAAGCTGTATTCCAGGAGAGGACCATTCTGGATTCGCTTCTGCAGGGGTACGATGGCCGCACCAATAAATTCAGGATCGAGGGAGCCTGCTGAGCTTCAGGCCTGAGGATGTTTCTCTGATTCTGGGTCTACGTTGCGACGGAGACGCGGTCCAATTTAAGAAGAAGAAAACACAGTCAGCATTCGAGGGAAGGTATTTATCAAAAAGCTACGAGAGACACCGAGAGTCCATCAAGGCCACTCTCCAACGGCTTGTGGGACAGAGGGGGGAAGAGGAAGATTTCGCGAAACTCTTGATGGTGACAGTCCTCTTCCTGACTACCTCATCCTTGGTGCCCAATTGGATCGTCGATTATGTCGACGATCTACCAGGCATGGGGCGCTACGCATGGGCGCAGACGACGCACAAATGGCTTATGGAGGACGTCCCACAAGCTGCAACTCGAGTGCAAGCCAGATGCGCGGGGGGGAAGGTAAACACGGGGTAGATTAAGGGTTGCTCCATCGCGCTGTGCATCTGGTTTTACGAGGTGACCGGAACCGGAAAAAAAAAGTCCGTTTCGGCAAGACCCCAAGGGTGCTGTGCTACGGTGAAAATACTTACCGGAAGCATGCGACGATAGAAACCAGTTGGACAGCTCTCGAAGGAAAAGACGTACTAAATCATGAACAATGTGTGTAGAATGAGTAGTTAATGTTTAATTATAGTCGTTCCCATTTAACAACTGTGTAGTTGTGTTTAACTTTTGGTGTCTGCGTTTAATATTATTAGTCTCCGTTTAACTATGTGCTATACCATTTACGTGAACATGTCAAATGTTTAAATACGCCTGTTTTTGATTCAATTGAATGGTTTGACTGATATTGTTTTGTTTACGTATGTTAGTTTCCGGAGCTTGTCCCTGCGAATGCTGAGGAGGAGATATTTGTTCGGGCCAGCCGGCGGAGGGATGCTATTGCGCCGGAACCAGTTGCCCGAAGGCAAGAGGAGAGGGCAGCCTCTTCAGTGCGTGGTCGACGACGCCGTTCCCCCACTTCCAGCCCAACACGTAATCCTCGGCGTCGGGTAAGCCCTCCACTACCCCGCCCGACGGCAACACCCCACTCTCCGACAGCGATAACGTCAGTTCCCTCGATCGCCACAGCCCCCCCCCGGTCCGCAGCAGCCCCCTCTACCGCAGTAGGCGACAAAATCACTTCAGCGTTTTTGGCGGCGTGCCAGGTGATGATGAACGCTTTCCCCCAGCTTGTCGCTCGTGTTGAGGCATTAGAGGCACGGTTTCAATCGACTGCACCGTCTGGCCAAATAAAGCAAGTGTCCAGGGCGGAGGGGGCGTCGGAATTAGGTGACGAGGACTTTATCGGGATGGCCATTCCAAGACGGCAACATTTGAAGAGGCTTGCGAAAAAGGCGAAAGCAATAAAGCCTCTCTGTTCACCACCTGCCGACGATGAAATAATGGCAGCACCATTGGCGGCCGATGCTGTTGTTGTGTCCGTCGCCGACGTTGACGTGCCCGCCGAGGTGGAGAAGATCGTCGATCCCGTTACGACCGCCGCGCTTGAGGATGCCTCCGAAATCCCCGTCCCGGTGGAGCCGGCGGCTGACGGTGGTGCATCGAGAGTGGTGGCCACAATGCTTGAAGAAGATGAATAAGCTGAGGATGTGTCTCCCCTTGATGATGTTGCCTCGGCCGCGGTTGAGAAGACCGTTGCCTCTATTGTGAAGGAAATCCTGCACACGGAGGAACGGGCGGCCGAAAGTGCCGCATCCAATGTAGGCGCGATCCCGCAACAGCAAAAAACATCTACGGATGAACCCAAAGCTGTTGACGAGGGGCAAGGGAACGTCACCGAAAAAAAAATGAAAGCTATGATCCTTGCCAACCAGCAATATGAAGAAGTTCGGAAGGATTTCGTTCCGAAGAAGAAAAAATACACTTGTCAATCGCGCCTCGGCATATTCGAGCGGGAGTTGATCAAGATCTTCCTCAACTTCCCCATGAACACGTAAGTGTGTTATTTTTTATGTTTTAGTTTACATACAGATGTTCCCATTCGTATGGAGGAATGACTATGTCAGCACCACACGGGCCAACCTCTTCGTACTACTCGACAGGAAGGAGATGGTGACGGATGATGTGATGGACACCTTCGTGTGCATAATACAAAAGTCACTGACCAAAGTACCATATCTCTACAAGAAGCGCGGCTCCATCACAAGACCACTGTTATTGTTTATGTCAAAGCAGGAAGACGCACACGAGACGACTTTAGCTATGATCGGAGATGCCACCAAAGTCGTTCATAACGTTGACATTGCCATTCTTCCCATAATCATGAATGGCCACTTTCATGTCTTGGTGCTCGACAATAACAAGCAAGAGTACAGGCATTACACCTTATGCCAAAGTGAAGAGTACGACAAAGACGCGGTTGCAATGGTAAGTTCTTTGCGAACTGAATGTATCAATCCATAGAGTTTCATAGATGGTTGTTATTCTAACCTCAAGTTGTACACCTCGACAGCGGGAACTATTTGACACCTGTCTTGAAATGGAGTATGGAGAGACGGTGATCAAACATTACCCGCTTGTTCACGACAATGAAACAACGCGACAAAAAAAGGAAGTGTCGACTGCGCCGTGTATGTCATGGAGTTTATAGAGCAATTACTCCAGGGCGAGAAACTACACATAACGCGTATGGAACTATCTTATCTGAGATTTAAGCACACTGCCCTCATACTTAAGGAAGGGCGCGTGGCCGGCATCCAACAAAAAGGGATGCCCCCACCTTCGGTGAAGTAGAATTCTTTATCTTTATCACAGCCATTCTTTAACAAATGTAAAGCAGTTTTGTCTTTGTTGTTTAAATTCAATTCATTCTTTGCCATCGACATGACAGACATGTCAATGTAAATTTAATATTTGTCGCTATTCTTTCAAATGCAATTTATTCTTTCAAAATATTATCTTACAGTTTCCTTTCACGGTTTCGTTATAAAGTTAACTACATATGCTTAGACGACGATGCCGCTATTGAAACATACATTTACGTTTGAATTATATGGTTTCCCGTTTAAGCACGGGAGTTACCGTTTAAGGCCAGCCGTCTCTGTTTAACTCGTACTCGTACCCGTTTAACAATCGCCTTTCCTGGACAACATACGGTGACCACATCCAATTCTGCTAGTCTCTATTTAACTTCCGTTGTCTCTGTTTAACTATCAACGCTTGAACACAAGCCAGACTTTCTCCATATAGCGAAGTTGAAGGACCAAGCTTCAACAAAACCACCTAACGCCTAACAAGGGTTAAAGGCGAAATACGTGCGGATGTTTGCTAGTTTTTGTTTTGTATTCAACTCGGCGTTCTCGTCTGAGGTGCCAGACTTTGCAATGTAAATATACCATCTTCTGTTCATCGTCTGTATCTCTTTGTACTTCGCATTCTTGGCTTGAGTTGCAATTGTAACCAGGGGTTCGTTATAAAATTAACTATCTATGTTTAGATGACGCTGCCACTATTGAAACATACATTTACGTTTGAATTATAAGGTTCCCCGTTTAACCATTAGATTTCCGTTTAAGGCCAGCCGTCTCTGTTTAACTATTGGTCGTACCCGTTTAACTATCGCCTTTCCTGGCCAACATAGGGTGATCATATCCAAGTCTGTTAGTCTCTATTTAACTTTCGTTGTCTCTGTTTAACTATCAACGCTTGAACACAAGCCAGACTTTCTCCATCGAGGGTTTCATTATAAAATTAAGTACATCCGTTTACGTTTCAGAGTCTTCGTTTAATATTAGGCGTGTCTGGTTAAAATATGTTGTCTCTGCTTAAAATTATGAAATATGGTTGCAGTAAACAGACATCATTAAGAAAGAAACAACTTTGGATTTAACATAGAATTTCCATTTCCGAAACTAACACAAAACAGGAGTTATTGTCTTTCAAAATGAAAACTAAGGGAGGGTAAAACTATTATTCGTCCCTTTTTGCCCCCTTCATATCTTGGAGCAGCTTCGCGACGTGGGCCCTTCTCTTCTTGATCCCTTCCAGTTTTGCAGCAGCAAACACTTCCTTCGCAGCTAGCTCGCGGAGGAAGTCTTCGAAGAACCACTCCAATTCGTCGATGCTGGAGTGGTGTGGATGGGATGAAGGCCCTGCTGGAGTACAGGCGGCAGCAGCGCCGCGGGAGCATCGGGGGACGGACTATCTCTTTCCTTCCCATTGGACGGGGGGCACAGCTGCTTTAACGCGCTCTCGGCAGCAAGGTTTTAGGCCTGCTTGGAAGTTGTCGCAGGCTCAGCACTTGAGAAGGAGGTACCGCCGACCGACACCGTCGTGAGAAAGACTGGGCTGTGGTCGGGGCCTTCCCTGACGGTGGAGTACTCGGGCGAGGGCAGACGCCTCTTCTGGCAGAGCTCATTGAGGCGAGACTTATACATTGTCTTAGGCTTGGATATATCTTAATGTTTAAATCCGTCTCAGTGTCTTGTTTAAATAGAAATCTCAGTGGTTGGCGTTTGAATTCAATTGCCAGCGGTCATCGATGCGGCTGTACAGTAATCAAATTCCGCAATGAATTAATGAGATGAATTGCCATTGGTTATCAATGAGGGCCGTACTAGTTATCGATGAGGTGACATCTGACGTTTCGAATTCGAAAATCAAATTAACGTGGGTAAGTAGTAATACAGTTCAACGAAGGGAGTACTCCACATAAGTTTTCTCCCAACCATTAGTTCAAATTCAAATTATTCTTTCCCAATAACATGGCACAGCATGATTACGTACATGTGTTAGTCCAACGGCTGTACTCTTGTGTAACTGAGTTAAATTGGTTAAATGTCTCTGCCTAACGAACCGCGTACCCATTTAACATCACCCGTTTATGTTTAACATTCGGTGACCCCATCCAAGTTACAAAGAACGATAATTAAAATGCTATTTCGCCTGTTTAAATACAAAAAGTAAACAACCAAAACTTATTTATCCCATTTAAGAATTATTCTTACGCGATTTCATTACACCTTTCCGAATGACTGCCAACACTTCAGTTCAAAATAAAAACCGTGCGCCTTTTAATGGAGAGGACTACTTCTTACGTGTTAACTTCAAAAAAATTAGAACTCCGTTTGTAAACAGTATGCGCATGTAATAAAATAAGTCTTATGCTAATTAAATAGTAATTAACATACCGAACTAGATAATGAAACTCTCCATGTTTATAAACAGGGGTCACTTGCAATACCTATGAAGCACTGTCCGGATAAACGACTATGTTTCCATTTTCACATTCCGCGAATAAGGTGAAATATGAATGAATCCCGAAATGAAGTGGTCTATGTTCAAATAATCGTTTAAGTTTCAGTTATCATATGAAAAATAAAGTACTATCTTTTTAAATATTTGTGGCACCGTTTGAAAAATATGAATCCCGTTTGATTTACGGTGTCTCTGTGTAAATATGTGTGTTACCAGTTAAGCTCAACACTTACCGTTTAACATCAGAAGCATCCGTTTAACTCTATACATTCCTCTTTAAATAGTAAAAGTTTACACTCAGAAAAATGCCTTTCCCTTCATAAATTATTCCTTCATGATGGTGTTAGTCGGCGACGGTTTCATTGCAGGATCTTCGATTGTGCCCGGATCTTCGATTTACGGTTTCATTGCAGGATCTTCAAGGGCTGCAATGCAACTCGCGGACCTCAAATGCTTGGGACTCAATAATCCTTCGTCTAGGACGCCCAGGCTGCCTTATCGTCACAGGCAGCCACAAACGCAGATCGCGATTTTCGTCCGTAGGCCGCTCATTGTCGGGTATGGGAAATATGGCTTCCTTATACGCCAGCTTGTAAGTGTCGACGGTGAAATAGCCGATTATAAAACGATGGATGTTGGTGTCCGTCTGCATTATTGCAGCGCAAGCGTGTTTGCACGGGATACCAAAAACTTGTCATCTGCGACATGTGCAAACTCGGATGGCAAGATTTACAGAGTTGCTGCACTGGTCAATAACTTCGTAACAGTCATCGACACAGCGACCAACGTGAAGACTTCGGCTGTTCGCAACAAGCGCCTCAACCTTCTAATGTATGTCCGGGCATAAGTAGGTCTCCCATTTGTTCGCTTGCTCACGGCGAGTGCATAACATGTGCATCAACTTGAACCTGCACAACGAAGATCATTAAAGTTTGAAGAAATTGAAGTGAATATATTGATACTTAAACAGAAATCCAAAGCGTTAAACGGTATTGTCAAAAATTAAACTTTACGCCCGAAAGTTGCACGAAGACAATTATATTGAAACACTTATGTAGTATTTTAAATATGGACATTGTGTGTTAAATGATAAAGCAAAATTTTAAGTGGTATAAACGAAAAAAAGTTGACTACCTTATCGCGTCGACCATTTTCGTCACCGGCAAATGACGAGCTTCTTTGATCCAAGCATTGAACGACTCCGCGACGTTTGAATACATCTCCCCCCAACGTTCGCCTTTGAACTGATAATTCGACCAATGTACCATGTCCGACTTATGAATCAACCACTGATAGGCTTCGAGTGATGCGGCCTACAGTTCATTGACGGTGTCATCGAATTCTTTAGCCGTCGATGCCCACGCAATGCGAAAGTATATAGACCAGCACTCTTCCCTCAATGCCTTCCCAAGTCTGACATTGGCTTTCATAAAGTTGGCCTCCAAGTGTCGAAGGCGGTACGCATGTGGGGATGAAGGGAAGACTCTAGCAATCGCGTTGACAAGGCCCTTTGACCTGTCCGACACGAATGTAATTATCTCCTCGTAATCGCCCTCGTCGTATAAAGCATCACCTAACTTGGAAATGAACCACGTCCAGTTGGCGTCGGTCTCGTTATCGACAATAGCGAAGGCGACAGGGAAGAAGCCATTGTTCCCATCTTTACCTGTGGCACCCAATAGAGTACCCCGGTACTTTCCCAGGAGGTGGGTACCATCGAGAAACAGCAGCGGCCTGCATGGCCGCTTGAATCCCAAAATGCACACGCTGAAAGAGAAGAACGCACGCTTAAACCGATCACCGTCTCTATCCACAAACGCGATGCTGCCGGGGTTCGTCTCAACCACTTTATTGACGTACCAAAGCAACAAGTCGTGGCTGGAGACATCGCTGCCGTCGAGGGTCACCCGGGCATGTTCTTTTCCCAACCAAGACTGCTTGTATGGAATGTGGACACCATGCTCCCGCAACATGTCATTCTGAATGTCGATGGCCTTGTACAAGGGCCGTTCCCTGAGCTTTTGGATCACTCGTGCGCTTACCCATTTTTTGGACGCTTTCGGGTGTGACGCCGAGCCAATTCCACCACCGCAAGTGTGTGACGGGTCCATTGTCTTGATTCTGAATGTATTTTTGTTATATTCTTTTGATGCGTGCACGCGCCATTCACAACCACTGGCAGCGCATTCCATAGTGACCCGGTATTTTTCGTTCTTTACAAATTTGAAGTCAAAGTTCCGTTTGATGGTAAAATTTCGAAGTGCGTCTCTGAAATGTTCAATGCCTTCAAAACGTTGTCCGACGTCTAACGACAGCATTTCAGGTTGTTCTGACGAGGATGGTACGCATGCAAGACCGTCAGGGTCGTTATAAGGTGGAACAGAAGCGCTCCTAGATTCTGAATTCCTGCCAACACTTCAGTTCAAATGAAAACGATCAGGATTTAAGCATAAACATCATTTTGTTAAACGGTAAATATCAAATTGTAAACGTTACAGGCGACAGTTAAACAGAGACTCCATAATGTAAACGGTATAGTCAATAGTTAAACAGTAACGTGAGAACTTACACGGTGAACCCCAAAATTAAACGGTAACGTCTCTAACTTAAACAGAGAAGAGAATTACTAACCAATACCTAACATATACAACTACATAATTGTCTGCGACTACCACATTACCACGAGAGGATCTCGTTTTCAGTAGGATGCGATGACGCGCCATCCGTCTAGACAACAAGATCAACTACACCTCCTTTTAAGATGGAGAAAACATGACACATGCGCTGGAAGTCGACATCGTTCTCTATCGGGTATACCGTATTATGTCCATCGGGTGTGACAAACTTCACCCTCACACGGGAGGTATCGAGACCCCATCTCTGACATATCTCAGCTAACACAACCTCCCAAGTAGTCAGCGCCGTGAACATGAGCACTCGTCCCTCCCCGTTGTATCTAGCAATAGCACAAAAACTCTCCATAATACCGGAGAACGGGCAGACCTCAGATGCGAAAGAGAAGAAGAAGAAGATGTAATTGGCCTTCTAAACTCTCTTTCACAAAAAGCCAACATGAAGGGGAAAAACCCACAATTGTGTGCATTAAGGGCAGACATGACGTGATGTGATCGGCGGGTTTTTTCCCACCATTTCCAATGGCAAATATGGAATTTAATGCCAATGGCACATTTAAAGTGACGGGCAGGGGGTAGACGGGAAGTAAACTATAACGGAAGGACTGTCCGGGGTGTGCAAAAGTTAGAATGAATTTTTTAGAAAGTTTGAAAATTCGCTATAGATGAACAGTAATTTTTCCTTTAATTTATGCACCCTATCTACAAGAAAAAAAAATCTTTGGAATGCTACAACCATCATAAAATATAGCCCATGTCAACAAGTACAACCTGCCCCCTTTAACCATGATATTTTGTCACGAACTCGGACTTGTGCCGGGCGTGACGATTTGTGTCATTTCTATTTTGAGATTTTTTTTAAAACAATCTTGGGATCACAACCAAGTGACCACACAAATCACTTCACAAAAGAATCTTGGAATGCCACAACCATCATAAAATATAGCCCATGCAAACAATAATATCTATACAACGTAATCAACATGTGCTACCTGCCCCCCTTAGCCATGACATTTGTCTCATTTCTATTTTGAGATTTTTTTTAAAAAATCTTTGGATCACAACCAAGTGACCACACAAATCACTTCACAAAAGGAATAGGGGCCGAACAGCCACATGCAACCAATTCATAATTAGCGTCCACTCACTTGGTTGTCAAAGTTCCCATCAGATGCAATCAAACTTTGTTTCATCTCAACCAAGTAGAAGTGGCAACAAAAGGTTTTGGTTAAAAAAAATTTATTTTGCTTCTAAAAAATATTGTTAATTAAATGTAAATTTTTTTAAAGATAAAACATCCATGCAAGTATCACAATTTCATTGCGTAAGCAAAAGACTTATGAACTGGCAAAGAAGGAAATGAGATTCCCATCATTCCTATGGTGGCTTCTAAGTGAAAATTTTTGAGGGTTTTTATGTTTATGTTATGGTTAGTTATGGTTTTTTTTAGTCAAGATTAGTGAAACCTCTAATAGACCAGCTAAACTAAGACAGGGGCATGCACGCATCAACTGTGTGCTGTGGGGAACGCGCATATGTGGAGGCTGGGACCACCCATAATGATGCACACACATCTGAGTGTTATGTATGTCGTTTTCCTTTTGATTTATAAAATATTAATAACCTATGATTGTTTTGTTATACAATTATTGTATATCGTGAATGATCATGACTTGTGAAATATATTCTTATAATGATGACAAATGAATGTCACCTTCAAAATCCACTTGATGTACACGTCTAGGATTACTAAAGACATAGTTTTTAATTTTTTGCTCTCTTAAATATGCTCAATTTTCCCTTTTTTTTTAGCTATATATATATATATATATATATATATATATATATGTTTTCAAAAATATCATGGGTTTGAAATCTTCTCCAGTTTTGCCAAAAATGGAAGGAAATTCTCCAACATGTTAAAAGTTGGACAAACATAGTAGAATGTATTTTCTGTTTCTTAATTTGTGAAATATCTATCAAACACTGCCTTAAACAATCATTGTTATGTCATACAGTGATTGTAAACTGGTGAGAATTTCCATGTTTCGTATTTTTGTTTTTAATTATGATATATTAAACAAAAAAAATACCAAAACAAATATAATGAGCAGTAGCTATGTTGCTTTTGGATGGGCAACTGTCGCTAGTGAATTTCAAATATGACAACATTAATTAATTGCTCATGTGGGTTGTTTGGATGGTGTTTTAATTATTTATAAAATTATAAATGAAAAAGAAGGGGTTCTTTATTGATTAGCCTTAAATTTTATGTCTTATCCAGCAACACACCTAATTAAGATCAGTTAAGTCAAAAAGTTTGGGTTTACCTGTAGTTAGTAAGTTACAGGCTACAAGTGATAAAATAAAACGGATGAAGATTATGAGTTCTAAAATAATGCTGAATAGAAATAAAAGAAAAAATAAAGTTCTAAAATAATGCTGAATAGAAATAAAAGAAAAAATAAGGATTGTATTTGAGGCTATGCAATATTGTAGTTCAATTTCTTATGAAGCTATGCAATATTGTAGTTCAAGTTTTTTAAGGAATAACCGTTCATCAGTTACAATTTACCATGTTCAATGATTATCGTCGAGACAAATTATTTTCTTTAAAAGATGAATAGAGCTTATTGAAAAGATCTTCAAGAGTAACTAATAGATAATTCATGAAATATTCTTCTAGAATATATTGGATGTGTTTAGTTAAAAGCGTCCATTAAGGAGTTTGTATACATTAAAGTAAGAAATTTCTTCTCTCCAAAATAAGATATATATATTATAAGAATATTAAATTATTTAAAATGTAATTCATTAAATTAAGTGATATTATTTTATAACTTTTAAATATGCAGAAAAAATAACCTTGTCATTTAATGAAATATAAAAATTGGATAAATTTTCTCATAATAAATTAAATTATTTTACTTATCAAAATTGTAATATCTCACATATATATTAAAATAAGAAAGTGTAAGTGCATGTGGCAAGCTAAGGGACAAATGTTTCCAGCAAAAACTCTATAATATTATAATAATAATATTAAAATTAAAATTTTCATAATATAATATAATATATTGAATTTTATTATATTATCTCACATATATATTAAAATAAGAAAGTGTAAGTGCATGTGGCAAGCTAAGGGACAAATGTTTCCACAAATTTTGTGTAAACACAAACTAATTAATGTAGCTTTTAAATGATAAGTTAAGCACCTTCTTTATTTTCATACTCCATTTCAGTCCATCTATGGCAATGATGTAAGAACTATTAAACAGTTTGTAGAGTTTGTGGAAATAAAAATGTGATACAAATAAATCATGCACATATATTTTGATGATTGTTTTTTTAGATTTTTTTTCCTTTTTTTCATTAAACAGAAAGAATTATAATTTTTTATTTTTATAATATTAAATTGACCATGTCGTATATATAAGGGTGAACAAAAAAATCTTGATCCGATAAGGTTTTTTTTACCCTAATTTTTTGGATACTCATCCCTATCCTAGAGCAATTTTTAAAATGAAAACATCCAGGAGGAATTCTTACATAATAAATTTAAATTTTATGGGCTAAAAGCAAGGGACAAAAAATCCAAGTCACTGATCTAACCCCGACCCTTTAAGAGTTAAATATATAAATTTAAAATTTACTGGAGCTAAACGTAAACAAATTCAAATACCAAATCAAATCATTTAAAGAGTTATATGTAAATTTAAATTTTACACAGATTAAAAATAAAAAACATCTAAATCTCTAATCTAATCCATAAACTTTTTAGGAGTGGATAAAACTTAAATTTTATCCGGTTTCATATACTCAGCTCCTTATCGTATGTCTCCATTGGAGTTGAGTGAGTTACGGAAACAGCTCACGGATCTTCTTGATAGTGCCTTCATGGAGCCATTGAAGACTGCATATGGAGCGCCGGTGTTGTTCCAGAAAAAGAAGATAGCTCTCTTCAACTATGTATGGACTACCGGGTATTGAATAAGATCACGGTGAATAACAAGTATCCAATTTCTCTCATTCAAGATTTGTTCGATTGGTTAGCCAAGTAACATATTTTTCCAAGCTGGATCTTTGTTCGGGGTACTAGCAAATGAGGATTGCTGATGGAGATGAGTCCAAGACGGCGTGTGTTACGCGTTATAGGCCGTTTGAGTTCTTTGTAATGCCTTTTGGGTTTAACCAATGCTCCGGTGACATTTTTCCACTTAATGAATCAAGTGTTTTTGGACTACATTAATGAGTTTGCGGTGATGTACTTGGATGATGTTGTGGTTTATAGTGAATCCTTAGAGGGTCACCTTGTTCACTTGAAGCAGGTACTATCAAGACTAAGGGAGAATCAGCTGTATGTGAAACTGGGGAAATCCCATTTCGCCCAGCAGGAGATCAAGTTCCTTGGGTGTATAATTTCGAATGGATCGGGGTAAGGTGGAGGCAATTTTGGACTGGCTTACACCGTCCAAGGTACCGGAATTACGATCTTTATTTGGCTTAACCAACTACTATCGCCGATTCATTGAAGGATATTAAAAAAAAATCGTGCTGCTCACCAATTTGCTGAAGAAAGACCAACCATGGGGTTGGACTGAGAGGCGACAAACTACTCCAGGATTAAGTTTTGGATCCTTCATGCTCTTCTAGAGGACTCTGAGGCTTTTGGGGCAGCAACATCCACAAAGCCATGAAGGCATCACCATGGAACCAAAACCCTCGAGATCCAAAACAAAGATGCAGGGTGTGGGAGTGAGGAGAGATGATATCGGGTGGATCTGGGTTTGGGTCAAGATAAAAACTCGATATACATTTTTTTTTTTTGTTTTTATTAGTATTTTAATTATGTTAAAGCCATATGGATGCCACATCATCTAAAAATGACAAAGTTAACACAGTTTGAGTGCAGGACTTGATTGCACTAATCATATAAATAGAGGGAGTTAAATGTGATCAAATTAAAGAAGAGGGACTAAAAGAACAGAGTGAGAAAAATAAAGAAACTATTCAAGGTATTTGAATTTTTTTTTTGTTGTTAGAAGTTTTTAATTATTTGAAACTATAATCTTTTATCTTTTCGTAATCTTTGCGTGATCATTTGAACATAGCAAGGGCATGGATTTTTTTTTAAAAAACATTTAAATTGTATAGATACTATCATATCAATTAGTAGATGATATATATATATATATATATATATATATGTGGTAGGAGATTGTTTTATTTGATTTTTCCTTTTTTTAAATAATTTTAGAGAACAATAAAAATGTAAAATTGGGATTTTATGGATTATTTTGGGTTTTAGAATTTTATGGATTTTTATAAATGTTTTATTTTAAATAATAATAAAATATCGCGGTGGTCCGCACGGCCCAAACCCGCCCGGCGTGGGTCGTTTTCTGTGCTGGGCCGATCTCTCTGATCGGCGGGCCACGGTGGCTCGGCACTATCAACAAGCGGACCCCACCTCAGGTGGGTGATATTTGTGGGGGGGAATCGGGGATGGGGGCACCCATAGACTTTTCGGCTTTTCGGGGAACTCTAAGGTGTAGGTCTAGAAGCCTTCACCGCTCACCCGGGCCCACAACCAAAGCAAACCGACATGCAACCGTTCCCCGCACTTTCCTTAATCTGTTAACCACCACCCGGCAAAAAGTTTTTCGACATTCCTCTCCTCTATTTTAATTTTTAATATTTATTTATTTATTTATTTATTTTGTGATCCCATCGTTGTTTTGCTTATAACGATGCCCCCACCAAGGTAGATTCTGCAGCTTCGGTTCTCTAGGAGGTTTTTTTTTTTTTTTTTTTTACCTTTTGTCTGCCCAGTTTCATTTCTCTTTGTATTGATTCATTTCTTGTTTTCAGTGTTTTTTGTTGTTGTAGGTGTTTGGCATCCCAAGAGGAGGAGAAGAGTGATATATAAGTTTGTGTGAACAATGTGAGTTTTTTTTTTTTTTTTTTTTCTTTTTTCTTGGTGTGCATTGTTGTTAGGCTGATCAGTTGTATGTTTTAATGTGCCACTTTTTTTTTTTTTTTTTGTCTTTTTCTTTGCTTGTCGTTACAAGTTTTGAGCTTTGGTGTTTGTTTCTTGATTGGTAAGGCTTGGAAAGTCGTGATTTTGGGATGTGTTATGTTGTTGTTTTGATGCATTGGTTTCTTGGTGTGCATTTGTTCTGCAGATGAGATGTATGGTTTAATGTGTCAATGCTTTTCTTTGCTATTTTGTCACAAGTTTTGAACTTTGGTGTTTGTTTCTTTGCTCTTTTGCCTGCTGATTTGTTATTTAAAGAAAAAGATTAGATTAAATCTTTTTTTCCCTATTGAATGGCAATATCCATTCAAGTTGGATTTGAAAAGCTTCTTGATGGGTTATGCACCTTGTTTATTTGGTAGTGTTCTTGGTATGTGGAAACTGTGAACTAACTTTAATGTTTTGTATGCTAATTTACTTGGAATTGTTTTGACATTCATGTTGTGAACTCTTGCCTCATGCAGGAATTTTGGAATGACAACTGTGCTTTTGAATGGCAGCCCCCATGTGCATTATGGTGGAGTTAAGTTATGTAATAATATGAAGGATCATAGGTTAGATTGTGGTACTACTGACATATCTTTCAAGGCATGTATACAGAAGGATCTTTCAAGGTATGATATGTAAAAGCATGATTATATAAAAAAAATCTTCTTAGCATATACTTTTCCATACATTCTATTCTGAATATTTCAATTCATGGTGGTTTTCTTACTTAAATCATCATGCTTAACATTGGAAGCAGCCAACCGATTCATGCCTCCTGCCTTTTTTTTCCCTATATATGTTTGCCTGATCCTATGTGTTGTATGTTGGCTAATGTTGAGATTTTTCTATGATTTAGTAACAATCTGGTTGACATTTATTTAGTACATTCCTGGAGATGCATAGTTATGGTTTTTAAATTTTGGGTTTGTTGCTATTTGAATACACCGTGAAATTAGTGTTCTTCTTGCTCTTTCAACTCTGTACAGGATGAGTGCTTATTGTTTACAATATCTTATTCAAATGTTCTTTTTTCTTAAGTCAGCCCCAAAAGGGTTGGAATTGTTGGCATATCTTGTACGCTGTTTTCTCTGAAAAGGAAGATTTCAACCATTTTATCCATCTATTGCTTTGGCTAGTAATTACAGCTTGCAAGCCCATTTTCTTAAATATTATCCCAAAAGACTACTTGGGTGTCCAAGTAACTGGGTGTTGGGTTTAATTAGAAACTTGCCTGTTCACAAAGCTATGTGGGTCTAATAATTCCAAATGACATTTTCTGGTTTTGTTTATTGTGAATTTTGGGTTTGAATGTTCTAAGCATTTATTGTTATTGCCATTTTTATCTTCTGTATGTTTTCCTAAGCCTGCAGTGTATTGTAGGGCTTGAAAGATATCGAATTCTTCTTTGTCAAGACTCTTGTCTTGATTCAAGCTAAGTTCAGGCAAGCAGAATAATGTGCAGATTCTTAATTCTGTTACTTAGCATGTGGTGATTGTCTCAAAGCTATTGTTTTGTTTGCTTGGATCCAATCCAACTGTGATATTTTCCTCTTTGGGCTGTGTCCAATTCACGTCAGAGTTGTCACTTGACAGTCCTTGAGCTATTTTAACATCCTTTTCCTTTCCTTGAGTTTTCTTGCTCCCTTTCTCCCTGCCATCTCAATCTTTTTCGTGCAATGGCTATCTTGATGTTTTTCCCAATATAATGAAGTAGATGCTTGCTTTTGATATCTAAATGTCTCACCTTTAGTGAGTTACCCTGATTCTTGTTTCTCTAGAGCATACTATGCTGTGCTCCCGCAGCTTTGTAGGAGTTCTGTCGAAATTCCTACATGAACATGAGCTTGACCATTTCGGATTGCTTCTCCAACATATCAGTGTTTTATAAAATAAATTATTTTTAATCAATTGCATTCATTTCATGGTAGAGCATCTGCTTAAGCTTGCTTATTTGGTTCTTAGTAGTATCTAATCATATACAACCTTATTTGTTCTGTTTGTAGTGCTGTTGTGGTAGAATTGCTTCCTTCAGTTATTAGTTTTCTTGTTGATGACTCTTTCAATTCTGCCATCTGGTCGTCTACATCTTATTCCCCTATTTCATGATTGTAATAATTGTTTGAATTAGGGAAAAATATATCTAATTTCTGCCGATTTTCCTCTTGCTTTTATTGTAGATAAATGTGCCATAAGCATATATAATGCTTTCCCATCTCTTTCTTATGTCTTGCCCTGCTGTTTTCTGCTGAACAATTGATGAATAAATTGTTCGGCTATTGTATCTTAATGTTTTTTCTAATACGATGAAACAAACGCTTGCTTCTATTGTCTAAATGTCTCACCTTCAGTGAATTCCTCTGATTCTTGCTTCTTTGGTTCATACTAAGCTGTATTCTCACAGCTTCGTATGATTTTTGTTGGAAATTCCTTGATGAACATGAACTTGACCATTTTGGATTGCTGCTCCCAGTTTTTAAGATTCCTTTATAAAATAAATTATTCTTAATTGATTACATTCCTTGCATGGTAGAACATCTGTCTAAGCTTTCCAATGGAGTTATTTTCAGTTTCTAATAATATACAAACTTATTTGTTCTGTGTGTAGTGCTGTTGTGGTAGAATTGCTTCCTTCAGTTTGGCCATCTGGTCATCTACAGTTTATTTCCCTACTTACTAATTGTAATGATTGTTTGAATTAGGCTAAAGTATATCTAATTTCTTCTTGTTTTCCTTTTGCTTTTATTGTAGACCAATGTAAATTAAGCACATATAATGCTTTCCCATCTCCTGCCTTGAAGTTTTCTTAATTTTCAAGTTCTCTTCAGACAGCTTATAAATTAGTGATCTCATGTCATTATCAAATTCAAAATGCTACTACTGATGGGACAAGCATCAGAAACCACATCATTCCATCTTCATTTTTTCGTAATCTTTCTATTACACGATCAATGAGCAAACTTTGCTAATCTTTCTCTAGAGATGGAGATAAAGTAAGTTTCTGATGCTTTTATAGCTCCAATATCAACTATGTTAGATACACTTTAACTGCCAGTCCAGAAACATGCATGAATGGTATTAAAATCTTTCTGTTTAGGCACGCATAAAAGCATTTAGAGAGCTTGACTCGATGCAGAGATTATATCATTGTCATAAAACTCAATAGAATAGCTTGCATGTGTTTTCTGCCTCTTTTCGACTAGTTTATTTTATAAAGCCAAGATCTTTTGTAGGCTTCTTATGATTTCCATGTCTTTCTTTTAATGAGAACCGCATTGCTTGCAATTTCTTACAATATTTGCTGCACTGATTATCACAGGCTAAATTATGTTCATGATAGTCTTGGAAACAGTTTTATTTTGTAGAATAAGTATCTTTGTTGTAAATTGCAAAGTAAAATTAAAAACAGCTATGGTTCTTTTTATGAAATCAGGGTATTTATGTCCTCAAAGTTCTCATGTATCAAGAGCCACTGTTTTCAAGTTCCCTTCAATCAGAACCATGCTTCCCGTCGGAATCTGAAAATATCATGCTTTCAAGACAGTGCCACAAAATATTTTGATTTCATTGTTATCGGCAGTGGTGTTGCTGGATTAAGGTATGCTTTAGAAGTTTCTAAACGTGGATCTGTTGCAGTAATCACTAAGGCTGAACCTCATGAGAGCAACACAAACTACGCACAAGGTGGTGTTAGTGCTGTGTTGTGTCCTTCAGATTCTGTAGAGAATCACATGCGTGATACAATTGTTGCAGGAGCTCATTTAAGTGATGAAGAGACAGTCAGGGTAAGCTTCAATATCCATCATGTTCTCTTGGCCTTATAGTTCAAAACTTTTCTATTTTGGTTTTTTGCATCTATAAATTTTCAGTAGTTGTGTGTTGATACAGAGTTATTGCCATGGATTTTATGAAGCGTAGATGAGGAATATGATTTTGGGTGGCATAACTTGTTAAACATTCAAAAAGCTTTATACAACATTATAGTCACACTTTTTGCCAGCCTGTTCCAAATGTGATGTATAGATCATATGATCTCTATACTTTGCTTGATCTTTTAGTGTTAATCTCCTGCTAACACATTCCAATATCTTTCAGTTCTCTGCATTGGAAAAATGCTTTTTTTGGGTTTTGGTAAACTGGAGAAAAAAAATACTTGTTTTTGGAGAAGTTGGAATCAGGCCTCACATTTTCGATTGTAAATCGCACCATTTCAGTTCTGATTGGCATTAATTCCAGATATCATATTTAAGAATTAGTAGTTTATATGGCAGAAGCCATTTTTAGTCCTGTTCTTTGACCTGATCTTCATTTTCATCCCTACACTTCAAAAAGTGTTCGTTGTCATCCCTGTACTTGTGTTTTTCATTCATTCTCATCTCTAGGAGCAATGTGGTTGAGAGACTATTAAACATTTTTGAAGTACATGGATAGAAATAAATATTTGACAAAGTAGAATATGACATTTTTCTGATAATTTTGATTTCTACATCAAATCTTCTCACAGGCCAACTGGAGTTTTTCTGAAAGTGATTCTATCTCTTTTTAGGTTGTTTGTACTGAAGGGCCTGATCGTATCAAAGAATTGATTGCTATTGGTGCTTCATTCGATCATGGAGAAGATGGTAATCTGCACCTCGCAAGGGAAGGGGGACATTCTCACCGAAGAATAGTTCATGCTGCTGATATGACCGGAAGAGAGATAGAACGAGCTTTACTGAAGGCTGTTGATGATGATCCGAACATCTACATATTTGAGCACCATTTTGCTATAGATCTGCTTACTTCTCAGGTTGTTCTTTTCTAATCTTCCTCAGTTGATTTTTTTACCTGACATTGTGAATGATTTTGTGTAAGTTGAGAGCAATTGCTAATGTTTATTTTTGCATCCTTTTAATTTTATCCGAATAAAGAAAAAAGATGACTGAACCAAATTGGGTTATGATCTTGTAGGATGAATCAGATATTTATTGCCTTGGGGTGGATACACTAAATACTGAAACTCAGCAGGTAGTCATCTACTAGAGTATTTTCCCCAAGATATCTCATGTTCTATATTCAACCTTTATGAGAACTTTCTTGGAGTAATATCTTTTATATCTGACGTGCAGGTGGTCCGCTTTATTTCGAAAGTGACATTGCTCGCTTCTGGAGGTGCTGGGCATATATATCCTACAACCACCAATCCGCTGGTAATTTCTAGATATGGTTTTGTGTTTCGTAATCATAATCATCAAGCCTTATTCCAATGCTTTGTAGTGTTATCTTATTTCTACTAAACTTTGTAGAAATTGTATGCAGGTAGCAACTGGCGACGGAGTGGCAATGGCACACCGTGCTCAATCTGTGATCTCCAACATGGAGTATTTATCATAAGCTAAGAATTCATCCACTTTATATATTGATATGTGACAGTTTGATCTAAACATGTTCAACTTCTTTCTCAAGATTTGTGCAGTTCCATCCAACCGCCCTTGCTGATGAAGGCCTTCCCATCAAGCCAAAGAAAAGACGGGAAAATGCTTTTCTAATCACGGAAGCCGTCAGAGGAGATGGTGGCATCCTCTATAATCAATCCATGCAAAGGTTCATGCCATGGTACGATGAGCGTGAAGAACTAGCTCCCAGAGACGTCGTTGCAAGAAGCATCGATAATCAGCTGAAGAAACGCGGAGAAAGATATGTGCTACTAGACATCAGTCATAAACCAAGACAAGATATTCTTGTGCATTTTCCCAACATCGCTGCAGAGTGTCTTCGGTATGGCCTTGACATTACAAGCATGCCGATACCTGTAGTCCCGGCTGCTCATTACATGTGTGGAGGAGTCCAAGCGGGGCTGCACGGTGAGACAAATGTCAAAGGCCTGTTTGTGGCCGGTGAGGTTGCTTGCACAGGTTTGCATGGGGCTAATCGGCTTGCAAGCAATTCATTGCTTGAAGCACTAGTCTTTGCTCGTCGTGCAGTAAGGCCATCGATAGAGCATTTGGATTGCTCGAGCTTCGACATTCTGGATTCGAACATGTGGGATCGACCAGTGCTTCCATCGTCTCTAAAGAGTAATGCAGTTCGAGATATTATGGCACGGACGCGAGTAATCAGAACAGAGTTGCAATCTATTATGTGGGAGTATGTTGGAATCGTGCGGTCCACCAGCCGATTGAAGACGGCCGAATGGAAAATAGCTGAATTGGAATTCGAGTGGGAGGAGTTTTTGTTTAGACAAGGATGGGAACTGACAATGGTTGGGCTCGAAGCATGTGAGATGAGAAATCTTTTCTGCTGCGCAAAGCTAGTTGTTAGCAGTGCTCTGGCAAGGCAAGAAAGCCGAGGTTTGCATTTTACCGAAGATTTCCCGTATTTGAAAGAGAGCAAGGGGAAGCCAACTATCATTCTACCAAGTTCATCACTGAAGGTCACATGGAGTTCGCGGCAGCTGCACAAACAACTTCATTGATGTGTAAATTGTTCGGCTATTATGCTTCAATCTCTATCTCATATATGCATCATTTCTGAAAGCAAGAGCTCATTGAGGGGTGATATACATCGGACAGGAACGATGAAATGCTGCAAATATTAATCTATATCTATAACTTTGCTTGTCTGTTTTTTCTTTAAAAAATAAAAGCATGTAAGTATCATGATATCATGTACACAATTATTTTCCAATAATTTCATGTCTGCTGTAAGAGTTATGTGGTTTAAACTGAGTTCTGAATGTATATGTATGTAAAGTTGCTGAATTCTATTTTCTGTGTTTTTGGTTGTTGCAGTGAAACTACTCCGAGTAGAGATTTTGTTTGTATACATGGCCAAACATGAACCACGTTGTTCATTTATTTATAATAATAATAATAATAATAATAATAATAATAATAATAATAGCTGCCAAGATGGACTTGGCATTGATTAAGGTAAGTAATTTTAGCGGGATTTCAGTAGTTAATGACATTATAAGAGTTCCAAATCCATCAATTAAATCTATGCACATCTCTAAATATAACAACATTTAAATATCACTATATATCTATAGGTAGCATATTTACCTTTTTATATAATTTTTTTTAACATTTCAAATTATAATAATTTATAAAATAAGTTTATATTGTAAAAACATAATTATCAATATAATTAATTTATTATATTCACAAAACCAACTGAAAAATAATCGAGCCAAATAACAATTTTGAAGCATGCAACTTCAATAATTACACAAGTAACCATATATATAAAAGACAAATGTAATAAGTGCGATTAATCAAGAAACATTCAAATATAGATGTGCATATGTTACAGTAGCTTATCGACCTTCTAGTGATAAATCCCCCTGACTTCCAATTCTGGAGGGGAGTTAGTACACAAATTTCTCACAGGAAATTCATAGCCTTGGCTTTTGAGGGACTCGAACTCAAAACCCCTCAAAAGCTAAGTATATGAGTAACCGCAAACCATTAAAAAAACAAATTATAAATAATCATTTATTTAAAATTCACCCAAATTTCCCCTTTCGTTTTTGAAGCAAGGGCAAACCCTAATTACCTTCAGTTACATCACCTAATTCCACAAACAACAACTCTAATTATTAATTAACCTTCTTACAATCAACCCTAACTTCTCCAGCGGTCCCAGTGAGAGGACTCAAGTTGCCCATCTTCACCATTGCACTAGCAAAATCAGTATTAAAAGCATTCACATCATCACTATAAGTTTTCACAATTGAGTCAGCTTGACCACCATTGAACAACACTTGATCCGAATGCAACAGTCCTTTATTGTTAATCAAACCTTGGTAATAATTGTTTCCAAATCTATTCGGACTTTGTGAGTCAAGTGGTGCAAGGCTTGAGTCCGTTGAACCGGCAGTTGCGGCGCATTTGGTCTTTAGGGAGGCGGCCAAGTTGGGTTCGATGTTGGATTCGTTGTAAAGTCGGGTCCGGAATGTGCGACATTGGGCAAACCCGACTGTGTGAGCTCCTGACAATGCGACCATGTCGCGGAAGGTGAAGCCTTTGTTGGTGAATTTTTGAGCAATGGAATTGAGGTCTTCAAAGGGGGATGGTAAGTCGGTGTTTGCAGAGGATTTGCTTGCGGTTGTTGCGTCTCTTCTTCCTACCGGAACAGAATAGGATGGTCCTCCGAGCTGGAAGATGTATGTAATTTTTTTTATTAAAAATAATTATTAATTATTAATGGGTTAGGATTTAAAATTTTGACTAAATAAGACACTTGAATTTTAGACAAGTATTTGAAAATTTGAGAAAAGGTTTGATTTGTCACTGATGTTTGCTTTTTGTGAAAAAAATAATTAGTTGGAAATTTAATTGAGATTGAATAATAATTTTTAGTGTGTGAGTGAGTTTTTAAATAATATCTGTAAGAAACATTTGACCAAGTAGGATTGTACGACTTGGATTGGGGACAGTTATTTAAAATTTTATAGAAAAACTTTAATAATCTAGTATTTTTCTACTTTTAAGTTTGTAAATATTAAAAGCACTAAATTAATTAATTAATTAATTAATTAATTAAAAAAAATACTTACAGCAACAACAGAATCACGTGCAGCAATAGCAAGAATATCAGCACAAGAAACCACAGAACCGGCACAAGCCTTATCAACTTGAGCTTTTATCCTGTCAACAACCTCAAACCCTCTTGCTGAATTTGCATTAGGGTTTGCAGTCTTCTCTCCTACAAATGATCCGGTGTCATCCAATAGTATCCCTCCATCACAACCCTTCATGCATCCCCATGCAATTAATATATATATAGCTGCCGTTAAATTTGTGCATTTAACAACCATTCACTATTTATGTATATAATTTAATATTAGTTATTTTTATAAATAATAACTGTTACATTATGATCCAACAATTGTCATAAAATATTCTTAATTTAAAAAAAAAAAGAAGCAATGTATAAATATATAATCTTTACGTGATTACCTATTTGGGTTGCCACCTTTAATCATCAAGAAACTAGCTAAAATTTATTTAAAAGGAATTCTCAAAATAATACTAGCAAGTTTATCATACAATACATTTTATTATTTTAAGGTTATTAAAACCTTATTGTAATATTTTCTTAAAAAATGTGTATTAATTAGTTCTTAAAGAAATAATTCCGGTTATATAGTGTTTTTTTTTTTGGGTATAATTCAGGGATAATTGGATTTAAATTATTACTAGCTAGTTTTGTATTTTTATTTTTAAGCTGGAAGACTAATATATATATATATATATATATAGTACATTTAAACACTAAAATTTAGCCTTCATCTATATATATCTCAAGTAACTTACATTAACGAAACAATCATGGAAGAAAAGGCGAAGGAGTGATGCGCCCATGCGAATTTCTCGACTGATTGCTGAACGAACAACAGCGTTCACGGTGGTGAAAACAGAAGGGCAAGTGGTGTCATAAAAGGAGACGGAGAGTTGCGCAAATGCTGGCGAAGTGATTGTGACTAAGCTAGTGATGATAAGAGCAAGGTGGAGGAGATTGTAATTGTTAGGAATAGGCATTGTTGCCATGGCTAAGACAATTAATTATGATAAGAAGTGATTGTACAAGGTATATATATCAAGAAATGAGAAGGTATATATAGTGAAATGGTTGGGAGTTGAAGATGGTGAGAGGGGGTATTTATAAGGTTCAATTTGATTAATTAAATTAATTAATTAAATTAATTAAATTAATTAAAGGTGGTGATGAGAATGGAGAAGGGGGAAATCGCGTGGAGATGGTTACGTGCTTTGACTTCTTGTCATCCACGTTTGAATGCCAACTTGTGCTTTTTAGGCATTCTTGTTTGTTTCTACTGAAATTGAGGAACTAATCATGCCTTTCTCACTGACTCCCTGGTGCATGTCAAAATAAATAAATAAATAAATAAATAAATAAAGGAAAAGTACCAGCAAGTCCTTCTGACTCTTCTAATTTTCAATGAAAAAAAAAACATCCTTCAAATTTATCGAGTTCATAAAATATTCTTAAATTTCAAAACTTTGCTTTTAAATTTAATTTAATTATAAAGTTAAAAACAAATTGCCCCCTTGTGAGGGAGGCAACTGTGGGTGTATATGATACACTACAAGCTACTCGAGCTTAATTTGGGAAAAACTCAAACTTGACTCAATCATGGTTGAGTCGAGCTCGAAAATCTTAATACTTGATTTGAGTGCTGGAGAGCCTAATCAAACAGTTGTATTTGTATGTATATGTTATATATTAGTTTATTATATATATATATATATATATATATATATATATATATATAATATAATTGAATTCGAACATAAAACTACATATAATTAAACTGAATTTATTTACTTTTATTAAGCTTAATCAAGTCAAGCTTGAGTAGCTTGATTTGTTTATCAAGTTGAGCTCGAGTTAGGAAAATAAAACTCAATTGAGTTTAAACCAAGTAATGACTAGTGAGTTTTTGACCGAGCTCGAGACAAGTAGCTTGCTACTTGGCTTGAATTCAATCGATTACACCCCTAGAGATAACCTTATTGCCTTTGCTTATGTGTTTATTGGTGCCCTTGTGCTTAGTATCACTTAATGGCTCTTCCCCTGACATCAATACTAAAAGGACCGTTTGGTTCTCGGATTGAGAATGAAAATTAGTGAGGGAGTAATGGAAATGATAGAGAATGGATGAGAATTGAGAATGAAAGATGGGTTTGATTGGAAAGGCATGAGAATGTGGTTTTTTGGGAATAGAAAAAGTAAAAAAAAAATGGTAAAATGACCTTTATAACCTTTATAACAATAAATAACATTATATATAAAATAGCATATTAAAGTGAAATAATAACTATTTTAAGTAATAAAATATTTCAAATATTGTTTTATTTTCATTATTTAAATATTCCACTTTGTCAATTATTTATTATTAAAATTAATAATAAAACATACAAAACAAAATGCTAATACTTTTTAATTATATTTTTTAAGTATTTTTATTTCTCTTATCATAATGAAATAGTTAAATTAAAGATTCTACTTTAACAAATATTTATTATTAAGATTAATAATAATACATATAAAATACAATGTTAGTACTTTCTAATTAAAAATTAAGTATTGTGTTATTTTCCTTAACATAATTAATCGTCCGAGTGAAATATTTTACTTTAATTATTATTTATAATTAAAATTATTTTTTAATATGAAAACAAAAATATTAAATAATAACTATTTTTTAATTATAAAAATTTTGAGTATTATTATTTTCCATTATTATAATGAATTATTTGAATTAAATATTGCAGTTAAATTAGTAAGTATTATTAAAATTATCTATTTATTTATTATTTGAATTAGAGTATTATTTTAAATTATTAGTTATTGTTAATTCACTTTAGTTATTGCTTAATTATTATTTGAATTAAATTATTATTTTGATTGTTAGTTATTATTATTTTTCAATTTAATTTTTTTATTATTACATTTATTAATTTTATTATTATGTTAATTAATTATAATTTTAATTATTTAATAAGATGGGTATATTTTATATTTCACCCCAATGAGTGAGCAAGGAATGAGCAATCCTCCCTTCACTCCCCACTCACGCTTTACTCACTCCTTACCCACTACTCTCTCACCCATTACTCCACACCCAAATAAGAGTTTACACAATGTAAGTAATGACTCTCATTTCACTCCTTACAACCAAAGACCTCCTAAAAGTATTTTTCAATATTTTGGTAAAATATTGAGAGCAAAATATAAAATATAAGATAGAAAATAGAAAAATAGAAAAAATAGAAAATAAATAAATAATTTAGAAGAGCTATATAATCAAAATAAAAATATCAGGTAGCTTTTAGAAATGTTTCCCTTAATAATAATAATATTATTATAAATAAATAAAAAAATCTTCATTTCATTAAGACTGAGTGATTTTTCAGAATTCACTTTTATTATAAGCAACAACTTTCTAATCTTCATTTGTATTTTGATGCATCAAAAGTCATATTTTATCTTAAAAAAATAAAGTGAAAATTGTCAAAAAAACCCTCTAAGTTGGCGAAATAGCCAAAAACATCCCTTTAATTTGGCAATCCCTAAAAACACCTTCCTTTTAAACATAATGTTTTCTAACCCCCCAAAGCATATAATGATGGTTAATAAAGTTATTTTTGAATTTTATGGGCGAAATTGATCATTGCATGGGAAGTCGTGGCATTCCAACATCTTTCTTGTCATCGGCGTCGCCAACGGCGACATCCCCTCCATCGCCGCCGACCCCGCCGCGGCCTCCCAATGGGCGGCCACCAACGTACTCACCTACTTCCCAGCCTCCTCCATCTCCGTCGTCTCCGTGGGCAACGAGGTCCTTAGCTCCGGCGATTCCTCCCTCACTTCCCAACTCCTCCTGGTGATGCAAAACCTTCATTCCGCCCTCTCCACTGCCACCCCATTTGTCAAGACCTCCACCGTCCACACCATGGCGGTGCTCGCCCAATCCGATCCCCCATCCACCGGCGCCTTCCACTCCGATCTTGTCCCCGTCCTCAAAAGAGTCCTAGGGTTTCCAAAATCAACAACATGAACATGGTTGATACCCAGGTCGATGCCGTGCGGATAGCACTAGACGCCACCGGATTCCCCGCGATGGAGATTGTGGTGGCGGAGACCGGTTGGCCATACAAAGGCGATGACGGAGAGGTTGGAGAGAGCGTTGACAATGCCAAGGCTTTCACCAGTGGGCTGGTAGCACATCTGAGATCCATGGCCGGAACGCCGATGATGGCAGGCCGTCCCATGGAGACCTACCTCTTCGCCCTCTACGACGAGGATCTCAAGCTAGAGCCGACCTCGGAACGCTCATTCGTCCTTTTCAAGCCAGATCTCGGTCTCTGTTTAACAAGTGATATCTCTCTGTTTAAGAATTGAGGTTTCTGTTTAAAAACGTATGTCTCCGTTTAAATATTGCGGTTTCTGTTTAACAAACTTGGCTCTATTTAATAAGTGATATCTCTCTATTTAAGAATTGAGGTTTCTGTTTAAAAACTTATATTTCCGCTTAAATATTGCGGCTTCTGTTTAACAAGTGATATCTCTCTGTTTAAGAATTGAATTAAAATGATCACAAAAAAACACTTGAAACCTCACACCTTAAAAATCTAATTGGATCAAAGAATGTGATCATGTCCTAATGACATCATGATCATCTTGGTCAACTCAAATACATTAATAACGATTCACTTTACATGCAAAGGGAGAAGAGTTTCATTTAATGTGATCAGGTCCCAATGACATCATGATGATCTTGGTCAACTCAAACACAATAATGATGATTCACTTTACATGCAAAGGGAGAAAAGTTTCATTTAATGACACTTTAAAGCTTCACATTCTTTAAAGACCCTCATCATTGAATTAAGGTTTCTATTTAAAAACGTATGTCTCCGTTTAAATATTGCGGTTTCTGTTTAACAAGTGATATCTCTCTATTTAAGAATTGAGGTTTCGGTTTAAAAACTTATATTTTCTCCTAAATATTGCCGTTTTTGTTTAAACATTTTCGCTCAAACACATTAATGACGATTCACTTAACATGCAAAGGGAGAAGAGTTTCATTTAATGTGATTAAGTCCCAATGACATCATGATCATCTTGGTTAACTCAAACACATTAATGGCGATTCACTTTACATGCAAAGGGAGAAAAGCTTCATTTAATGTCACTTTAAAGCTTCACATTCTTTAAAGACCCTCATCATTGAATTAAGGTTTCTATTTAAAAACGTATATATCAGTTTAAATATTGCAGTTTCTGTTTAACAAGTGATATCTCTCTGTTTAAGAATTGAGGTTTCCGTTTAAAAAGTTATATTTCCGCTTAAATATTGCGGTTTCTGTTTAAATATTTCCGCTCAAACACATTAATGACGATTCACTTTACATGTATAGGGAGAAAAGCTTCATTTAATGTGATTAAGTCCCAATGACATCATGATCATCTTAGTTAACTCAAACACATTAATGGCGATTTACTTTACATGCAAAGGAGAAAAGCTTCATTTAATGCCACTTTAAAGCTTCACATTCTTTAAAGACCCTCATCATTGAATTAAGGTTTCTATTTAAAAACGTATATATCAGTTTAAATATTGCGGTTTCTGTTTAACAAGTGATATCTCTCTGTTTAAGAATTGAGGTTTCCGTTTAAAAGGTTATATTTCCTCTTAAATATTGCGGTTTCTGTTTAAATATATCCACTCAAACACATTAATGACGATTCACTTAACGTGCAAAGGGAACAGAGCTTCATTTAATGTGATTAAGTCCCAATGACATCATGATCATCATGGTTAACTCAAACACATTAATGATGATTCACTTTACATGAAAATGGAGAAGAGCTTTATTTAATGCCACTTTAAAGCTTCACATTCTTCAAAAACTCTCATCATTGAATTAAGGTTTCTGTTTAAAAACGTATGTATCTGTTTAAATATTGCAGTTTCTGTTTAAAAAATGCGGTCTCTGTTTAACAGGTAATATTTTTCTGTTTAAGAATTGAGGTTTCCGTTTAAAAACTTATATTTCCGCTTAAATATTGTGGTTTCTCTTTAAATATTTCCGCTCAAACACATTAATGATGATTCACTTTACATGTAAAGGGAGAAAAACTTCATTTAATGCCACTTTAAAGCTTCACATTCTTCAAAGACCCTCACCATCTCCCATGCAATGCCATATCATGCAATGCATGCATGTAAACAAACAACATCATGGCAAGCTTTGTCCACCTTGTAACAATGGTTGCTTCTCTTCTCTTTCATGGATGAGGCCTGTGGCCTCGATCTCAACTCCTGGGGTGACCCCCCAGAACCATCCCTGGCTGATCCGGTGGAAGCCCTAGCCACAACCCGTTCAGATTTGGAAGAAGCTGATCGTGCTGATGCTGGTGATGATGCCGGCGATGATGCCGAAGGTGAGCGGCAGAGTGCTGAAATTGATGGTCAACAGGAAGATGGGGGTGATCTGAAGATGGAGATGGTGGAAGAGAGAAGTTTGGAGTGCGGTGAAGTGGTGACCGGATTTCTTGCCGGCAGTGGAGAGGTTGGTGATGTTGATTGGTTGGAAAAGAATGAATCTTGTGATGACGTGGAGATCGTAGTTGATGTTCGTGGTGGTGAGGTTGGGAGTGCTGCTGGGAAAGTTGTTGATGGGTTGGAGATCAATGATCAAGTTGAGGAAATTGAGGAAGGAAAGGGTCGAGGGTTTCTGTTTAAAAAAGTATGTCTCCATTTAAATATTGCGGTTTTTGTTTAAGAAACTCAGTCTCTGTTTAACAAGTGATATATCTATGTTTAAGAATTGAGGGTTATGTTTTAAATAGTATGTCTCCGTTTAAATATTGCGGTTTCTATTTAAGAAACTCGGTCTCTGTTTAACAAGTGATATCTCTATGTTTAAGAATTGAGGGTTCTTTTTAAAAACTTATATTTCTGCTTAAAAATTTGTGAATACTACTAAATGTGTTGTTATTGTCACAGGCTTGTGATTATGGTGGTAAACCTAGTTAATGGCGATGCTACTTGGCACCGGTAGTGTAGACCTTGACTGAATTCCAACGACAACATTATTTGATAGGGTTTTTGTAATTTCCTTATCGCAAAAACACATATAAACAACCAAGAACAAAAAGTTTTGGGGAAATCAGAATTTTATTAGGGCTTGGAAGAACAGTATATGATATATCGTACAGCTCTGCGAAGCGCAACATAGTCGACTCGCCACAGATTGAAGACTTGATTCAAGGCATCCTAGACAGTTTTGTTTTGTTTTACATTTTCGTATGTGTACACGATCGAAATAATTTTTCAATTGTTACGATTTGTTTAATGTTTATAATGTACGTTTTTCTTTTCATTTGATATGGTTGTAGTTTTACAAATGAAATTTTCGTTTAAAAAATGAGTTTTAGTTTAAAAAAGTATGTCTCCGTTTAAATATTGCGGTTTTTGTTTAAGAAACTCGGTCTCTGTTTAACAAGTGATATCTTTCTGTTTAAGAATTGAGGTTTTCGTTTAAAAACTTATCTTTCTGCTTAAAAATTTGTTAATACTGCTGAATTTATTTTAGATTTTTAGATAAACATCAAAATTTTAATTCTATTTTATTTAAAAAATTTTAAAATTTAATAAATGTTATTATATAATAAGATTTTGATCATTGATACATTACTATCAAATATTTTAACATTCATGAACACGAATTTAACATCCATTTCAATTGATTGCATATATATAGATATATAGATCATGTGAAAGAATATTTATTCTCAAGAATGGATTTAGCTTGTTCTTTTTTTGGGTATTAAGATGTTTAGGTTGTTCCATGGTTAACTAGTGTGATTAAAATTTTAAACAGAAAAAAATAATTTAAACGGAAAAGACTGTTTTAAATGAAAACTTGATTGAGTTAAACAGAGACTGGGATAATTAAACAATAAGGCAAAAAAAAAAAATGCGCACTCGTATGCATAAAATGTCAGACATGATGTGATTGGGCGGTATTTTTCCCGCCATTTGCAACGGCAAAAATGAAATTTCATAACATTGACCCACTTGAAGTGACTGATAGGGGGTGAAAAGGAATGTAAACTATAAAGGAAGGGCTGTCCGGGGTGTGCAAAAGTTGGAGGGGGTTTTTAGGAAGTTTTGAAATTCCCGAGGGGTGAATAGTAATTTTCCCAAAAATAAATCCAGGAGTTTAGATTTTAGCATAAGCGTCTACTTATTTTTGTGTAGTATATTTTCCATCGCATATAAGTATCTGGTTAAATTTATTTAAAGCATTTAAATAATTTTTAAAACTTAAATGTTTTGTTTAGAGACTTGTTCTTGATGTCTTTGGATATTTATTTTATTTAAAATTTTTTTGGTGAGATGGAACAATAGTTTGGTGTTTTCTTTAGGAAAAAATAAAGATTAACAATAAGGGGTTTCGAAAAATTTTATAGACAAGATTATCATAAGTAACTAATGAAGTTTTCGTCTATTGCACTAGGTCAGTGTAAGAAACTCTTTAGTCCCACATAAGATTCTTGAGAGAAGTTGCTATGTACACAGGGACGGAACTAAGGAGGGGCTAGCAGGGGCTTCAGCCCCCCCTCAGCCAGTATATATATATATATATACACACACACACTATTAGTTTTTATATATTAATATATATTAATAGTAAGAAACTGGATATTATGAAAAAAATTAATGATAATTGTTGATAACATCCGATTATAATAGTTATCTTTTTTTTTATCATACATATTGTCATACATATTATTTAAGCAAACATAAATATGATAAAAATATAAAAAAAACCTCATCAGTATCCATTTGCAGATTTCATGGCATTTGTATTTTTTATTCCATATGATTAACATGTTAATTTATTATGAATTATTATATTATAATAATGAATCACATCTACTGTAATCTATTAATATTAATATTCATCAATACTAACCCATTAATAGCATTTATTCTCATTCTATAGAACCTGCAGCGTGAGCGTGGCTTTTAATACTAATATATATAAAGGGGGCCACTGGCAGTTGGGATCATCAAATTTTGGATTGGTGGTTCATGCCAAATATAATAATGTTAAGTTTGGCAACTGAAAAGCAAAATTGATGTGCCATGTAATTGGGTGGTGTCTTCTTTGAATGATGATGATAGTTCTTATAAGAGAAATCACCTTGCAACTTATTCAGAAGCGCTTGCTTGGAGAGGAATTAGAATTCCTATTCTCCTTTGATCAAGAAAACATTGTATAATATAGTTGGTGGCTAGATGATAATTACATTATATATTGATTATATCAGCAAACTTTTCACTAGGGTCTTGCCTGTATTATTATTATTAATTTATATAATTAGCTTCAGAAATGCGTCAAGTTAGCTGTCTGTAGCTTGAGGATAATTTTCTAGTTATAATACTTTTCAAAAAAAATCTTTTCAAGTTTGTAATTAATCAATGACTCTTTCTAAAGAAAAAAACAATACTAGCTCGTCTCAATCCATTGTTAATGTTATGCCAAGAGAGGGGCACGTTTTGTGTCCATCTCCTTGTTTTATACATTAATATAAAGGCCAGAATCCAAGAGGACTCATGTCATGCTAACATATTTAATGCCCCATTTGCTGGAAGACATTGGAATACCACTGCCATCTAAATGGGTCATTTGATAGAAATGGACGTCTTTTTTTGCCCTCTGAGAGGAAACTTGTCTCAAAGCAGAGAAACAAGTCAAATCCAAGTCTTTTGTGTGAAACTCGTCATATGCCGTTACCTCCTCTGAGTAGCATGCGTCACACAGATGGTAATTATAGCTCGAGTGTGCATAGATAAACGTTTTATGTTTTATATAATTATTTTAATTAAATGTCACAATGTCGCACTATTTTGTATCGAAAACAATTGTTATGTAGACTAAATTGTTTTTTATTTACATTTTACCTTCAGTCCCCCCTATCAATTAATCCTGGTTCCGTCCATGTATGTACATATATAAGTGGTAGACATCTTCATTTATCAAGTCAGTCTTTTGGGGTCCTTACACCACCTGTGTGCATAACAATGATGTTTTTGTTGAGATTTCAAATACTTGAGAGAGTTGTTATGTGCATATAAGGGATTGAGGGTATTATACAATTAATAGACTCTTTAGTCCCACATCAGATACTTAGAGAGAGTTGTTATGTGGATATAAATGATGTGCATCTTTTTCTAATCAAACTGGTCTCTGCTTTTCTCATAACTTGTGTGTATAAAAGTCACTTGCATAAGATATTTATCTCCTTATAAAAGAGACATGTTAAAACATTAATTCACATGAGGTGAGAGTACAAAATGTACATATATTAGTTTTATACATATGCATGATACATTTTGAAAAAATAATTTCATAAGCAAAATCTTCAAAGAAGCTTATATATATAACACTTATTTTGTTAATATTTAAAAAACACATAGTATCTAATATCACTGCAGGAGAATATTATAGAAATACTTTTATTTTATTCTAATTTATGAATTATTATCTATTCGAAAAGTCCAAACTATATATATGTCCAGAAAAGAAATTATATCCAAGCTTTCTTTATCGTTAATCTATATACAAACTATTTAAAACGATATTTTAATAAAAAGATGTCGAATGATTAAAACCCACTACAAATCCTGATTTGACCAAATAAGATTATTTACAACCAAAATGAATAATCAATTTTTAATTAAATATTAGTAAACTAAGCGCCGATTTGGTCAACTCTGTGGGGATCTCTCTCTAGTTGTAAACATTGACTTTTTCTCTCTGTTTTGTGGGCCCCATCAAATTTATATATTAAAAACTTATTTTTGTGTAGTACATTTTCCATTACATATAAGTACCTGAATAAATTTATTTTTAAAGCATTTTAAAAACTTTTGAAAATTTAAGCATTTTGTTTCGAGAATTGTTCTTGATGCTTTAGATATTATTTTATATTATATTACTTTATTTTATCTTATCTTTTTTGAGATGGAAGAATAGTTTGGTGTTTTCTTTAGGAAAAAATAAAGATTGACTATTAAAGGTTTTCAAAAATTTTATATACAAGATTATTATAAGTAGCTAATGACATTTTGATATATTACACTAGCTCACTGTAATAAAATCTTTAATTCCACCTCAAATACTTAAGAGATGTTGTTATGTGCATATAATTGGTGTCCACTCTCTTCGCCACTTGTGTACATAATAATGATATTTTTCATTGAAAGCCGGTGTGAGGCCTGGTCAGGTTGGCGTTGGTATCAGGCTCCAAGCAGGTTCACTGAATGGGTAAGAGACCCAAAGTCGAGTTCTCAGAGTCGGGCCTGACAAGGATGTAAGACTTTAATTAGAGGTGCAATGCAATACTTTTTAGTCCCACATCAGATATTTGAGAGGGTTACTATATGCATATAAGTGGTGGATATCTTTTTCTATCTAATTGATTTTTTGGGGTCCACTCTTCTCACCTATTGTATGCGTAATAGTCACTTGCATAAGGTGTTCATCTCCTTACAAAAAAGACATGTTAAAACATTAATTCACATAGCGTGAGGGTACAAATATATTAATACATGACTGATTGAAATTTCGTAAAAAAACTTTCATAAGCAAAATCTTCAGAAAAGCTTATATATATAACACTTATTTTGTTAATATTAAAAAACACATAATATCTAATTTCAGTGCAGGAAAATATTACAGAAATACTTTTATTTTATGCTAATTTATGAAATATTATTTATTTGAAAAGTTCAAACTATATATATTGAGAAAAGAATTATATCAAAGCTTTCTCCATCGTTAATCTTTATACAAACTATTAAAACCTATATTTTAATTTTTTTAAATAAACAAAAGATTAAAAAAAATACTAAAAATACTGATTTGACTAAATAAGATTATTTACAACCAAAATGAATAATTAATTTTTTAACTAAATATTAGTAAACTAAGTGCCGAATTTGTCAACTCCGTGGGGATCGCCTCTAGTGGTAGACATTGACTTTTTATTTTTTAACACTGTTTTGTGGGCCCCATCAAATGTTTATAGGAAAAACAAGAAAATTAGTAAGGAAGTGGGGATCACTCACTTGGAAATGTAGCAATGCAAGTTGCAGAATGATTCCTTATTATCATAATGGAATCATGGATTCAAAATTCTCTTGTTTACACTCTAAATTCAAACTCATCCTTTTCATTGCTTTGAAATGTATTTTGGATTCTCATGATTTATAATCTTCATACAAATATTTTTTTTTTACCAACAAAAGCTGATCCAAATAGTAAATTTTGAGTCGTTCAAACAATTAGTTTTAAATTTAAATATTTATGTATACAAAAACACTAGTTAAAAAATATCTTATCTGGTTATAAAACATTGAGTATTTTACTTAATTCTATGGATCAATGACTTATATATATATATATATATATATATATATATATATATATATATATATATATATATATATATATATGTCAAAAATAAATAAATAAGTAAATAAAAAAATAGAGAAAAAAAGAATGAACATAATAACGCTCAATGACAAGATGGCAAAAATTTAAAGAACTAACAAAATACAGTAAAAAATAAATGACAACCATTTCCATAATTGGATGTACCTCATATATATATCCAACATTTTATAGGTCCACAAACTTTGACCATATATATATATATCTCCTAATAATCTACATTTTGTGTAACTAATTGTCATCGTAGCTCATCAAATGCATGCATTCATTGGCATATAATATTATTATTACTAGTGCTACTTGCATGTTGTATTAATAGACTCAAAAGATATGTTTTAATATCTGAGTATTGCCTCTTCCCGGGAATTATGCCATGAAACATGCAATGATTTTATTGCTTAACAGGAGTACTATAAAGTCTTTGCTTGTGTTTGTGTGTGTTTTTAATTATTAATTATTTACTTATTTATTTTTGAATAGTACAATATTACCAAAAAGATTTAGGCTAACATAAACGTGAACATCAACATCAACATCAACATCATCATCATATAGCCAGAAATAAATAAATAAATAAATAAAAAGTAATGAAAACAAATGAAAGAGAGTAATAATATTTTTTCATCAAATAATATCTGTTTTTTTTATTACTTACTAATAAGGGAAAATTAAAATTATAAATAGGAAGGAAGCAAGCAACATAAGTTGAGCATGGAGTTAAATGTAATAATTGGAAGTATTTGCTGAACAAACTTGGTGAAAAAACCAACAACAATATTAAGAGCGTGTTTGGTTCACTGAAGTGGGCTTTGAAGTGACTGAGGTGAGGAATTCTGGGGCACTGTGACATGTTTGGTTCACTGAAATTTGTTCCGAAGTGGTGATGTGACAACTTCAGAACTCCTCCACTTCAGCCGATGATTTCAGGCCAAAAAACCTCGAAACCACCACTTCCTTCTTTCACTTCAGGGCATGCGCTTTCCGCTTGCACATTAAAGTCACCCCGAACCTCGAAGTTCAGGACCACTCTCCATTCTCTCTGCTCACTCGTCCTTCTAGGGTTTCTTCATCTCGCCGCCGTCTCTGTCACAGCCTCAGCAGTGTGAATCGTCGCCTCTGAGATCCAATCCCCATTCGCAGCGACCTCCTGGCTTCCCTTTCTTTTCCTTCGCCTGTGTTCCTCCGTGGAAAAGACCAGCATGAAAATGTTCCAGTTGCTTTGATCGGCGGTTTTGGTTGATATCCTTCAAATTTGTGCGGCGATCTACTTCTTCCACCAGCTCCCCTTGTTTTTTTTAAATAGTTTCATTTTTGTACACATTTACACCACTTTCACCACTGATTGTATATTTACCCCAAATCTTTGCGCAGGTTGCTTCTTCCACTAGTTGCTTTGGAATTTTCCCTTCTCCTAAGTTTTTATGTTTTTCGGTGAGTATTGTAATTGGATTTCGTTATTTTTTGATATTCTCACTTCGATCTTCATGTCTGATATCTTGTTCCGCATATCTATTGTAATTGTATATTTTTTTTGTTTTGATATATTTTTTGTTTTGCAGATTTGTAATGATAAATTTTATTTTTGTTTTGCAGATTTGTTCCTTTTCTCACTTCGATCTTGTTGTCTGATGTCTCCTTCAGGTTTTGGGTAAGATTTTATACTCTGTGAAATAGGTTAGAGATATAGCTTGATCATGCACATGTTCTATTTTCCTTCTTTCTTTTTTGTGAAACCCTGGTTTTCTCGTTTACATAACTAGCTTGATCTCGTGTCATTCATGGAGTCCTGTTTTTTTTTTTTTTTTCATTTAGACTTTCACATGTGTATTTCTTGCTATCCTAGTGTTTTTATTTAAATTGTTTCCCGTGTTCAATACATACACCCTATTTTGACAACTAATTTATATTTTTCATTCTAAATGATTCACTAGGTTGCTTGTTGTGGACCCCACACTTTTATTATTATTATTATTATTATTATTATTATTATTATTATTATTATTATTATTATTATTTAGTTTATCTTTTAAATTATCTCCTGAAATTCTTCCTTATCCTCTTAACTGGATTATTATTATAATCTAGTTATTTTTTAAATATTCAAAAAAAAAAATCCTTTCTTATCTCCTTTGCAATTATTCTATAAATTATTGTTTATTGCTACCATCACTATGAAATTTCTGATTATGGTATTTAAGGAAAACAATATTCTAGTTTAAATTAGATATTTGCTTAGTTGGAGAGATGTTGCAGCTAGGCATGAGAAACCCCATCAGGAACTCATTTATCGGCGTGTGAGAGGTAAGTAACCCTAGATTTTATTTAGTTTGCAAAATTTCAAATTTTATACAAATGTGGTTTATAAAATATAACCCTATTAGTGTAGTAGAATAATATTCTCTGCAGAACTTGAAGATTAACGGGCATAATACATGACTTTAGAGGTTGAATCGAGTAAAGTGAAAAAAAAAAAAGTTATAGGGTCCAATATTAACTAAGTACTTGCAAATATTCAGATTTTATACATCTGTATTTTATGAGATGCAGTCATATTAGGGTAGCTACGTCAAATAGAATTCTGTGCAGAACTTGAATATTGATTAATATTTTTCATGGTTTGAAAGATTAAATCAGGCAAGGTGCAAAATACGAAAGTTGTTCATTTTTGAATTAACTATCTATTAGGAAAATATCAAGGTATTTGAGGATATATACTGAAAGATATGCATGTTAAAAGGATTGTGTCTGACTTTACTGGTTTGCAGAAATATATGGACATTCAAATGGATGCTATAAATGTAATAGTATTCTAATCAGTGTGAATTTTGGATATGTCGTAGCTAGTGGCGGAGCTAGAACATTTATGATTTGGGGTCAATAAGTGCAATATTATCATATGTACTACATACAAACATATTTATCTATATATAACAATTATAGTTAAACCATTATATGAAACACAAATAAACAAAAAAAAAAAGTTTCTAATACAAACCACATATATTACCTGAAAATGCATAAAAAATACATCATTTTTACTTTTGCAGAGGTCCAACGATACTATAAAAATATATTATTTCTGACTTTTTTCTTGAACATGTTAAATGCAACATAACAAAATAAAAGTAAAGTTATGTAGAGATAAAAAACAAAAAAGTTTATGTGCTCCTACAATAAATCTCTTAACATAATATTGTCATTTATAATACAAGCAAATCATGTATATATTTACAAATATTGTTAAAGCATTATAAAAAATACAAATAACCCCAATTTTTTTATTTTTTTTATGGAGAGCTTGGTTGACCTAACTTTTTAATTTTATGAGGTCAACCTAGCTTTTTTTTAACTATTATATAAATATATATTAAAAAATTTTAAAATTTTTGTGGGGTCACCTCGACCCCACAAAACTATATGTAGCTCCGCCCATGGTCGTAACCTCATCTCGTCTAGCTTTCGTAGAAGAAAGAATTTTGTGATTTGGAAGATGATAGACAAAGTTATAATGGTTTTAGTCTTCATTGGTCATATTAAAATAGTTCATATCTTCATTAGATTTAATAATTGATATTATACACTTGAAAAAAATCCCATTTTAGAAAATAATAGCTTGACCTTTTTTGCATTTATACCTTTCTGAAATCTTCTTTTATAATACCCTTGCTCATTAGCCCTTAACTTTAGTAGCATCATTAGGATTTTGAAATCTTTCTTGCATACCCCTGAAATTTTGTAAATTTATGTTTTGATGATTTAGTAGGTTTTCTTTCCCAAATTTAAGACCCAACCAAAAGCCTTGAATTGGTGTCAGAATTGGATTTCTTGTATAAGTCAGGTAAGTAAACCACATATAAATTCTAGTATAACTGTATAAGTATATATATTTTTTTCAATACTTGCTAAATTAATATTTTGATTATTTCTCGTATTATTTTTAATAATTATATTTTTGAATAATTTTATTCATTAAACTCTTGGTTATTATATTCTTTTAAATTATTAAGTATTTACTAAATTTCTGGCTATTTATTTGTCCATTCAGTTTTTTTAATAAAATATGGAAGTTATATATTATGATTTATGTAAACTTATTTCACAACCTATTTGTTAAGTTTTGATTTGAAAATAATTGGTTTATTTTGTTATACGGAAAATGGGATCATGTGAATGTTAAAATTTTTGTTTGGTGGATTATTCTGTTTTCACTCAGTCTGAATTTTGTTATTCTATTGTTTGCGAACATCAACTATTTTGATCTATAAATTGTAGTCTCCAATTAACTATGCACTAACCCTGTCATTGGGGGTTAAACACTGATCGTGTCGACATGTAACTCAGTTAAAAGACTATAGTTTCGCACCGTTTCGTCGATGAAGAATAACGGCCTCTGATATTCTGGCTCGGGTCACCGAGGGTAAACAAATGATCTCTGATATTCTAGCTCGGGTCACCGAGGGTAAACAAATGACCTCTGATATTCTATTTTGATCATAGTGAATTGGAAGACCTTTACTGTGTTTATCTGAAAATCAGACTCTGTTGAATTATTTTGTTTTGTTTCTGAATTATATTTTGATAGATGTTCTATTGTAACATAGTAATGATTTTTGTTCTGGATTTTTTGACACTTCTATTTGATCCTTAAGTTTGTTCTGTTTTTTCAGAGTTACTTGGTGGGCAGCTTAGTGGCCTCATTGAGAAAGTCGCGGTCTAGTTTAGCAAGTTATTGAGTTCTTCTTCTTCGTGGACTTAGAACTTTATATTGATTAAATATTATTCCAATAGTGGATATAAAACTTTTGTAATTTGTATTTTATAGCTTCCTTTATTGTAAGAATCTATATTTTTTATTAGATGTTATTTTTCAGTGTGAGACTAGTTTTGAGGCCTTGCATACCTACTTTGGTTTCGGCTTTGTAGGTTTGCGGCCATTTGTCGACCCTCCGGGCTCGGGGATTGACACTTGTTGTCTTTCTCATTGTTGTTGCTTCATTTTCTTCCTGCACATCATTGTCTCTATTTCCTTAATTCATGTGCAATATTTGAAACTGGTTTAAATTTTGTGGATTCATTAAGTTTGCGTTCCTTTTATGGGACTTATGTGAATCTTGTTGTTTGTTGCCTAATGTTTCACCAACATTTTAGTTTTTGATTTGTTTAATTTCTTGTTCGTTGAAGACATAAAAATGGATGGGCAAGATCATGCAGGTGACGGGCCCCACAAAAGGTGCAGACTCGAAGGTTACCGCAAATAAATGTGGTACACCCAACAAAAGATGGAAGAATGAGTATGACAGCTTCTTAATCCCGTTGCTCATGGAGGAAGCAAAGAAAGGGCTGAAGTGTGATAAGTCATTCAAAAGGGCTGCGTTTGCATTCGATGTTGTGGCTGCTAATAGCCGGTTTGGGACTGATTTTACCCCAGAAAATGTTGAGAACCACTACCGGACATTGAAGGCTTGCTTCGCTGAAATCATAAGGATTCACCAGCTAAGCGGGGCGGGATGGGAGGAGGACACCAAGACGATCACCTTAGATCCAGTGGTCGCACTAACCTATATTGAGGTGAGAATGAAAACATAATTCTTTCATGTTATACGTAATGAGTGTTATACGTAGTTGTACACATATTGTGTTGGTGTACAAGCACATCCAGCTGCTCGGCCTTTCATTAATAGACCGATTAAGTATTACGAAGGATTACGGGTTATTTGCGATGAAGATAATGCGATGGACGATTATGCGACTTCAGTTTTCTCAAACTTGGGGGGGAAATCAAAAAACGAAGATGATAACAACAAGAATATTGACTCAGTCCCAAGAAAACAACAAAGTGAAGAAGATGGTGACGTCGATTCCATTCCACCGGTTGTTAGTAGCCCGGCCACCTTATCGACACATACACCCAGACGTGCTAGTAAGGGGAACAGGAACGCTTCTATTATGGCCAACCTTGTGAACATTGTCGGTGAAAAGGCAGCTGCAATAAGAAATCCTACTCATTGGACTGCAATATTGTACTCACAAGTCATGGAGTTGGAAGGGTTTGAGGAGCAGGCCCTGGTAGATGTGTTCGACCTCCTTCAGATGCGTGAAAATGAAACGAGAGGCTTCATGGTGAGGAAGATGGAGCTGCACAAAAATTGGGTTCGGAAATTCATGCAACGTGAAACCTGAAGTGTAGCCTCTCCCTTGACACGAACATCTCCAACTTAACATCATTCGGGATGCAAGTTTTTTTTTTTGGATTTGTATCTTTCTTTCTGCCTTTTTTTTGTTATGTGCATTTCACTTTGAATTCTTGTTGGTTCTCATGTTGTCTCACACCTGAACTTGCATTGCATAGGCCTTTGCATTAACTCCAAGCATGTCTATGGATGGTGCTGTAGCATTTGCGCATGCATGTGTGGAATGCTTTCTGCTGTCATGTTTTCCTTATGCATTGGACAATCTACTGTTATTCACATGTCTTTGTTTTCTGCATTTGTGTTAGTTAACATGGTTTGCTTTGTTTGATTGCATGTTTTGTTACGGATGAGAGGTGATGGCGATGATGATGACCCTAGTGTGAACATTGAGGCTTGACTCCTCGTGCACTAGTGGGGGCGATATGAGAGGCTACATAAGCTTCTCTATCGCAACCGAGACGAATGTCAATTGGCATGTGGAGGAATTTTATAATGCTCTTATGTGATTTGAAGCTGATTTTTTGTTTGTTTGTATGGTCTTAGGCATTTCCTGGTTTTTATATTGCCATGGCATGCTTTTTGTTTTGTGTGGCAAAGTTACATGCTATTTTGTTAATATGTTTCCTTGTTGTGTATTTTTATATTGCCATATCATACATCAATTCTTGTTTGGGTTGTTTTGTTTCTTGTTTTGGAGCCTATTCCTTCCTTGTTGCTTTAAGTTTTTGTTTAGTTTTTGAGATGTCTCCTTTCTGGTATGTCGAATGGTTGGTTTAGATTGTGCACATGTTGGGCGAGGAAATTCAGTGTATGCCGCCATTATTGCAGCCCACATGTAAGCAATCATCACAATTTTTTTAAATGATTATGCAAAGTCTATATTTTGGTGTATTTTGTTTCGGGGTTTTCCCTTGTTATTCCCTCCACAAGACCGCATGATTTTCTGAACAGGAGTTGTAACACAGATGAAAGTGAACATACAACTGAGCCATTCAAATGACAAGCTGGATCTTTGGTATGAACAAAGATGAAGTCGGTATTTCATAGTGTATGATGTATCTATTTTTTTATAATGTATAGCAATTTGGAAAAAAATTAATTTACTTCATTCTTTTTCTATGTTTTGTTGCAACAACTAAAGTTCATGGGATGAGAAACATTAATGAAAACCATGCCTTTCATCAACATGAATATTATTCTCCATCAATGACAACAGCACTGCAGTAGCAGCAACAACAGCAGCAAACAAGCTATCAATCAAGCATTGTAACTAATGACTCATCGTCTTGGGAAGCAACAACAAGCTCACCGCACTTCATAGATTTCCTTGGAGTGGGACATGACTCAAGCAGTTAACTAATTAGTTTGTTAAAATTGGCGATATGCCTCAATGTAATTTTGGGTTAACCAGATCTTTGCATGTAATTTTTACTGTCTTATTTTTTTTTTTTGTTAAAAAGAACGAAACCCCTAATAGGCCCGCTAAACTAAGACAGGGGCGTGCGCATGCCTCGACTGCGGCCTGTGGGGTCGCGCACACATGGGCGGTGGTACCACCCACAGTTTGTGCTCACAATTCTCAGACATGCACTTTCACCCCGCGGATTCGAACTCTCGTCACTTGCGAAGCGTCCTGACGGGGGACCCAAATGCCAATTGACCCAAAGGCCGTTGACAATTTTTACTGTCTTATTTATGAATGGAAATTTTTGTGAGGTTGGGAAAAGGTTGGTGGCTTTCTATTTATAATTTTCCTTTTTTTTTAATGATGTTATTGTTGATATTTGACCCTTATGAATGAGGTAGTACACAGCATGTGAAACATAGCCAGGCTTCACCAACAGCATCAATGGCTTCCAAATTAATACGTGTACACTGATAATTATTCTCCAAGGTCGTTAATCAACTTTTTTTAGTAAATTAATTAACTCATTTGTTAATTACTTAGTTAAGTAATGTAACACATTAATATGTTAGCAATAACCAATTTTGCATGGAAATAAACATGTCATTAAGTGAAAGTGATGAAATAATTAATCAATTTATTAATCAATGTTTTTTTGATGAACTAATTAACTCATTCGCTAATAACCTAATTAATTAATTTAATACATTAACATGGTAATTAACTAATAGTAGCCAATTTTGCATGCAAGTGAAGATGTTATTAAGAAAAAGGAATAAATTAATCAATCAAGTCATTGATCAACTTTTTTTAGTAAACTAATTAACTCATTCGTCAATAACTTAGTTAAGTAATGTAACATATTAACATGTTAGCAATAGCCAATTTTGCATGCAAAATGAACATGTCTGTTTATATGAAAAAAATCTCATAATTTTAATAAAATTAAAATTTTTATCTTAGGATAGAAAATTAAAACAAATTTAAAAATATATCTAAAAATTAAAAAATAATTCGGATAAAAGTAAAAATAAAATCTGAAATTTAAATTTTGAAATTTTCGGATTTTGTTATTTTAAAAAAATCAAATTAAAAAAAAATCTATTACAGTTGAGGATTTTGTGGGGATTTTCGGAGAAAAGGAAAGAATGAAAAAAACCTCCGAGAAAAATCATCATAAGTAGAGATTGTGGCCGAGGAATTGTGTCCGTCGGTGAGCAAAGTTCGAAGAAAGAAGACGAAAAACGAGAAGGAAGGGGAAAAAGATCAAGAAAAAAAAAAGAAAAAAAAGGACAAAAAAATCAGGTATGTTATTATTACATTAAAAAATTTTCTATTATATGACTTAATCTATTCAAATGCCTATGTTAATTTTTTTTTCATAAAGTTTATGCCAATTTATCAAGTGTCATGCTCTTCGCCATGTTTTTTTTATTATTTTGTATGATCATTATTTTTCTACTTATTGTTATTATTATTATTATTATTTTAGAATAATGTCACAATGTTATTCGTTATTTCATAGATTTTTATTATTATTAAAAAAACTCAAAAATCACGACTCATGTATCATATTATTTAAATATTATTTTTATTACTATTATATATATATATATATATATCACGGTTGAAATCTTTTTTTGATATTTTATTACTATTGTTTTTTTTTCATTATTATTATTATTAATATGCATTTAAAAAAACAAATATATATCTCACCGTTATATATCCTGCGAATTTTTAAAAAATATTATTTTAATTATATTTATATATAGTAGAAGACAACTTTTTTTGTGAAGCCCTCTCTATTACCGCTTGAGATTCGCATGAATGAGTAGAAAATGTTGAAGATCGTGAAACCTTTTTGTGAATCCAATGTAGTGGAAGACATCTTTCCTTATGAAGGCCTCTCCATTGCCGTTTGAGATTCACATGAATGAGTGGAAAATGTTGTAGACCACGAAACGTTTTTGTGAATTTAAAATAGTGGAAGACAACTTTCCTTGTGAAGACTTCTCCATTGCCCTTGAAATTCACATAGATGAGTGGAAGATGTTGAAGACCACAAAATGTTTTGTGAATTCAATGTAGTGGAAGATAACTTGCCTTCACAATGGAAGACAACTTTATTTGTGAAGGCCTTTCTATTGCCGCTTGAGATTCACATGAGTGAGTGAAAAATGTTGAAGACCACAAAATGTTTTTGTGAATCCAATGTAGTAGAAGACAGCTTTCCTTGTGAAGGTCTCTCCATTACCGCTTGAGATTCACATGAGTGAGTGGAAGATGTTGAAAACCACAAAACTTTTTGTGAATTCAATATAGTAGAAGACAACCTTCCTTGTGAAGGCATCTCTATTGCCACTTGAGATTCACATGCATGAGTGGAAGATGTTGAAGACCATGAAACTTTTTTGTAAATCCAATATAGTGGAAAACAACTTTCCTTGTGAAGGTCTCTCCATTGCCGCTTGAGATTCATATGAGTGAGTGGAAGATGTTGAAGACCACAAGACTTTTTGTGAATTCAATGTGGTGGAAGACAGCTTTCCCTATGAAGGCCTCTCCATTGCCGCTTGAGATTTACATAAGTGAGTGGAAAAATATTTCTCAAGACCACAAAACTCTTGTTGAGTTCAATGTGGTGGAAGATAGTTTTTCTTGTGAATGTCTATCCACTACCGCTTGAAACTCTCTTGAGTGATTGGAAAAAATATTTCTCAAGACCACTAACTCTTGTTGAGTTCAATGTGGTGAAAGATCTCTCCGCTACCTTTTGAGACTCTCTTGAGTGAGTGGAAGAATATTATGTGAAGTTTACAAAATTTTATTAAGCTCAGTATGGTAGAAGAAGTTTTTTATGTGAAGGGGCCCCCACTGCCTCTTAAAAAATCTTTTGAGTAAGTGGAATGCTTAATGAGATGCAAGGATAAAAGAAAAGAAGAAAACTTTGCAAAAAATAAGGAAGAGACCTTACAAGCGTAAGACACCTAAGCCTTCAACTAAAAAAAAAGAAAAGTAACTAAGCGTGTGTTTCATAAGTAAGGAATGCTCGCAACTTGGGGCTTACAAAAACATTTCTAAAAAAAAAGTAAACAAGTCAAAGCAGTCAAGTCAGTGATCAATCATGTGAGAAATTACGACGTGACAATGCATAAGCCAAAGCTCAAAGGCATAAAGAAGAAAAGAGTTAAGATTTGAAAAAGTCTAATTTATAAGCAAATGAGCTTAGAAGGCTCAAGATATTAAAAGTCAAAGAGTCAAAGAGCCCAAAATCTGAGAGGCTTCACAAGCATAAAATGCCGAAGTCTTCAAACACCCAGATCAAAGGAAATTAAGTTCATGATTATAGCTTGAGATCCATTTTGAAACCAATCAAGTCAAAGTAATCATGTAAAAAATTATAACTTGATGATGTGTGAATCGATATTCAAAGTACAGAAAGTCAAGATAAAAAAATACTCAAATGAATGACAAGTGAACTTTGAAGTCTCAAGACATCAGAAATTAATGGATCGAAGAGTTTCACAAGTCACAAAAAAAAAACTAAAGACTTCACAAGCATGACATACCGAAGTCTTCATTGTTTAAAAATTGAAACAAATCAAGCTCATCGCTCTCAAGTTTGGTAAAGTCGTAACTTGACATTTGGATGAGACTCAGGATGCAAGTAAAAGAAATTTGAGAAAAATCGAATTCAACAAAGTCAAAAGAAATATCTAAGCATAATTTTCGGCGAAAAAGTTTGCCAAGTCAAAGTCAAAGTGTAAACTTAGATTATGCTAAATTGGATGAAGATTAGGAAAGTGGGATTAAAAAAAAATAGTTCTTTTATCCTTTTGCTTTAAGTCAAAATCATGTGTTCATGTAATGTTTTTGAAGTTAATATAAATTTGATTTCACTCATCTATTACGTTATTTCTTATTCACATTTGTTTCTTAATTGGAGGTTCATGCGATAATGTCCAGAGTAATTAACATTAGGGGCTTGCCCTTAGTGGAAGTCGGAAACCCACAATTCTTTGAAGTCATAAAAATAATTAAATTCGATTTGTGAGTCTTTATTCTAGCCGGTTAATTATATTAAAAGCCGGTTGAGAAAAAAAGGCTCCACAATATTATTAAGTGAAAGTGATAAAATTAATAATCAACGTTTTTTAATGAACTAATTAATTAACTCATTCGCTAAAAACCTAATTAATTAATTTAATATATTAACATAATAATGAACATGGTAATTAACTAATAGTAGCCAATTTTGCACGATAATGAAGATGTTATTAAGTAAAAGTATTAATTAACTAATCAAGATATTAATTAACTTTTTTTTAATAAACTAATTAACTCATTCGTTAATAACTTAATCAATTTTTCAAAATGAACAAGAGCACGTATGTACAAATTTCAAAATATAAAGGGGTACTTTTACCCCTATCATGAAATGGTGATTATATCCCCACTTCAGTGTTACCAAACACCAAAAAATGATTAAGTGAGATTTTTCATATTCCTATTTCTACTATCCAAAACGAGGAAGTGCTCGAGGAAGTTACGTTTTCAAGGTAACCAACACACTGAAGTGGATAATTTCAGCTGAAATGTTCACTTTCATTGAAATTCCACTTCTAGACTTCCATCACTTCGACAAACTAAACTTTTTAGAGAATAAAATAGGTTTATAAAAATGCAATAAAACTAACAAAAGTCATTAAAATATTCATTTAAAAATAGGATCCATGGTTCATAATAAATGGGTTTGAGTTATTTGATTGAACCTATGGTCCATAAAACATATGTGAAGGGTTATGTCATATATATATATAAACTTGTTGTAAAATATATAATAATGGATGCAACTGTAGCAAAAACGACGACACTGTAGCAGCTGCCAAACTTTCACTATTCCACCTACCAAAATGTTCTGGACCGTCGGATTGAATCAATCCTGACCATCCATCCATTTCTTGAAATACTATAAATACACCCTTATTCTTGTATTATGGATATAGAGAAGAAGAAATAAGAAATTAAGGAGGCTGAAGTGTGGGTATTCAGATATCTCTTTCTATCTCTTTATCTTATTTTATGGAAATATATATATACTTTTATATTAAAGATGAATTATTAGTTGCTTTTACAATACGTTATCAGCACGAATCTGCTCCTAATCTTGTTATGCATTATCATTTTACTTTAATGTAGTTTTAACAATTTTGTATTTATGTTTCATAATTCTCTTCTAATTCTTTGTTATATTTGTTTCTATATAGTGTTTTAATTTTTAATGGCAAACATCGCAAGAAAAGAATTTGAGGCTCTTCATATTGCCGGAAGCAATTATATCTCCTGGAGCCTCGATGCTAAGTTACACTTGAAGGCAAGGAACCTGAGCAAAACAATCGAGGCTGATAATGATGAGCCCAATGATAGTAAAGCAAAAGCCTTGATATTCATAAGGCATCATCTTGATGATAGCCTGAAAAATGAATATTTAACGATTGAAGATCCACAGGAATTGTGGATTTCTTTGAAAGAGAGATTTGAACATGTCCGAATGGTGTATTTGCCTAAAGCACGCAATGATTGGACAAATCTCAGGTTCCAAGACTTTAAAAGCGTGCAGGAATATAATTCCGAGCTATTTAAAATAGTCTCAGCATTATGCCTCTGTGGAGAAACAATAACAGAAGGCAAGACTTTTACAAAATTCCCTGAATTAATTTATTGTCTCCTGGTGGCGGAGCAAAATAATGAGTTATTGATGCAAAATGATCAATCTCGACCATCTGGATTAGCACCACTACCTGAAATTAATTATGTGCAAAGAAAATAGCGTGGTCGTGGTGACGGTTATAAAAACCGTGGTGGACGAGGAAATCGTGGTGGTCATGATGGCGACCGAAATTATTTCAGACACGTGATGGTAAAGTTGATGTTCATCAACAAAAACCACAAGACCACAATATGGTGCCAGAAATAAAAAGGGACACCTGCTATCGTTGTGGACTAGAAGGTCACTGGTCCAGAATCTGCAGGACCCCAAAGCATTTTATCCATCTTTACCAGGAATCACTCAAAAATAAAAAGGGTAAAGATCCTGAGACAAATTTTGCCGATAACCCCACAATGAAGTCCACCGGAAATGATTCTACTACTAGTATAAATAATATAGAAAATACATATCTAGATGTATCTGATTTTCTAGTATAATAAATTTTGTTTTATGCTTTACATTATAATAAAGTTATGTTTTTCTTTTATTATTCTAGAAAAATGACAGATGATGAATGTATTGTTGATTGCGGAACAACGCATACTATTTTGACAAGAAATATATATTTTATCTCTTTATCAATGTGGAAAGCATATATAACCACAATAGCTGAGTTATCAGACCTGATTGAAGGATCAGGAAGAGCAGCACTAGTGTTGCCAAATGGAACACTTTTGCAGATTAAAAATGCTCTGTATTCTCCTAAGTCCAGGAGAAACCTTCTTAGCTTTAAAGATATACGTCTCAATGAATATCAATTAGAGACGGTTGATAAAGAAGGAAAAGAATATCTGAATATCACTCAAGTTGTTTCATGCCAAAAACATGTACTTGAAAGCTTTCCCTGTATATCTTCGGGATTATATTTTGCACGTATTAAAGTGATGGAATCACATGCTGTCTTAATCCGGAAGGTTAATGACCCAGAAATATTCAAAATATGGCATGAAAGACTTGGACATCTGGGTGCTATTATGATGCGCTGGATTATTACTAGTTCTCATGGACACCCACTGAAGGATTATAAAATCCTGACAAATGATGAATATGCATGCTCAGCATGCTCAATGGGAAAGCTGATAATTAGACCTTCTATAATGAAGGTGACTAGTGAATCTCCTAAATTTTTAGAAAGGATACAAGGATATATATGTGGACCAATACATCCATCATGTGGACCATTTAGGTATTTTATGGTATTAATCGATGCATCGACTAAATGGTCTCACGTTTCGCTTTTGTCTACAAGAAATGTAGCTTTTGCGAGATTATTAGCTCAAATTATCAGGCCAAATGCACAATTTCCAAATTATCCCATAAAGACGATTTGTCTTGATAATGCTGGTGAATTTACATCAAAATCATTTTATGATTATTGTATGGCAGTTGCAATACAAGTTGAGCACCCTGTAGCTCATGTACATACCCAAAATGGGTTGGTGGAGTCATTAATTAAAAGACTCCAGATTATTGCTCGTCCAATGTTGTTAAGGACGAAACTGCCTACAAATGCGTGGGGTCATGCTATTTTGCATACTCCAGCATTAATTCGGATCTGACCCACTGCAAGTAATTTATATTCACCACAACAACTTGTTATGGGAAAAGAGCCTGATATTTCACATATAAGAATATTTGGTTGTGCGGTATATGTGCTAATAGCACCACCAAATCGTATAAAAATGGGTCTACAATGCAGACTTGGTATATATGTTGGTTAAGACGCTCCCTCAATTATACGGTATTTGGAACCGCTTACGGGAGATGTATTTACTGTAAGATTTGCATATTGCCATTTTGATGAATCTATCTTCCCTTCATTAGGAGGAAGAATAATCAATCAAAATGAGCCGAAAGAAATCGATTGGAATGCATAACAGTTAAATACATATGATCCCCGCACCAGTGAGTGTGAAATTGAAATTCAAAGGATCATTAAATTGCAGAATATTGCAAATGAAATACCTGATGCATTCACTGATACTAAAAGAGTAACCAAGTCATATATACCAGCTGCCAATGCTTCTGCAAGAATTGAGATTCCTAAAATCCCATTGCAAGAAAAACAAATAGATGATAAACCACGTCAAAAGCGTGGAAGACCAATTGGCGCCAAAGATTCAACTCCTAGAAAAAGGAGGCAGAAAAATAAAACTATTGGAGAGGGGGATCTCCCACGTGAGAAGGGAGAGGAAAATGTGAAACCCTCAAACTATAAAAATGAAGCAATGGGAAAGGATATTCCTGCAAATATTGAAAATCCAATTTGTTATGCAGGTGATCATAAAATACTAAATCGGTATGAAACCGAAGTAAATGATGTATTCATTTATAATGTGGCCATAGATATAGAAATGAATACAGATAATGATCCAGAGCCACGATCTATAAACGAATGTCGACAAAGAAATGATTAGTCAAAATGGAAAGAAGCTATCTAGGCTGAGCTAAATTCCCTCTCAAAACGTGAGGTGTTTGGGCCGATAGTGATTACACCAAAGGGAATAAAACCAGTCGGTTATAAATGGGTGTTTGTAAGAAAAAGAAATGAAAATAATGATATTGTAAGATATAAAGCAAGACTGGTTGCTCAAGGTTTTTCCCAAATGCCTAGTGTTGACTATGAGGAGACATATTCTCCCGTAATGGATGGAATTACTTTTCGATTTTTGATTGCCATGGCAGCAAGTAATAAATTAGATATGCAATTGATGGATGTTGTTACAGCATATCTTTATGGATTACTTGAAAATGATATATATATGAAAATCCCAGAAGGATACAAAACTGCAGAAGTTACATCCAACAAGGAGTTGCAATCTATTAAATTACAAAGATCTCTTTATGGATTAAAACAATCTGGACGGATGTGGTATAACCGTCTCAGTGATTATCTTATAAAAGAAGGATATCAAAATGATAATATATGCCCGTGTGTTTTTATTAAAAGCTCCACTAACGGGTTTGTTGTGATATCAGTATATGCGGATGATTTAAATCTTATAGGTACTCATGATGAAATTGCCAAAGCAACATCATGTCTAAAAAAAGAATTTGAAATGAAAGATCTGGGAAAGACTAGATTTTGTCTTGGCATACAGATTGAACATTTACCGAATGAAATATTTATCCATCAGTCAACCTATACTGAAAAGGTACTGAAGAGATTTATTATGGATAAAGCCTATCCATTGAGTACTCCAATGGTCGTCCGAACGCTCGAAGCCCAGAAAGATCCATTTCGTCCACCAGATGAAGAAGAGATGATTCTTGGCCCATAAACTCCTTATCTTAGTGCAATTGGTGCATTAATGTATCTTGCAAATAATACAAGACCTGATATAGCTTTCGCCGTAAATCTTCTAGCAAGATACAGCTCTACACTAATACAAAGACATTGGAAAGGATTGAAGGATGTTTTGCGCTACTTACGAGGAACTACAGATTTGGGCCTATTTTATCCACAAGAGACTTCATCCAATCTCCAAGGTTTTGCTGATGCCGGGTACCTATCAGATCCTCACAGAGGAAGATCTCAAACCGGGTACATATTTTCTTATAATGGTAAGGCTATATCATGGCGTTCCACAAAACAAACGCTTACAGCTACTTCATCAAATCATGCTGAAATTCTGGCTCTTCATGAAGCAAGCCGGGAATGCCAATGGTTGCGATCTATGATCGGACATATACAATCATCATGCAAATTACCATCAATTACAACAAATGCTACAGTAATTTATGAAGACAACAGTGCTTGTATATCCTAGATTCAAGGTTGATATATTAAAGGAGACAGAACAAAGCATATCTCTCCAAAATTTTTCTACACCCATGATCTACAAAAAGAAGGTGTTATAGAAGTTCGAAAGATTCGATCTATTGAGAATCAAGCCGATTTATTTACAAAATCGCTCCCCAAATGTATACATCAACGGCTTGTTCGCAACATCGGTATGAAAAGATTCCGAGATATATAGTTATTTATTTGAGGGGGAGACTGTACTCTTTTTTCCTTCACCACGGTTTTTATCCCAAATGGGTTTTTCCGAGGCAAGGTTTTTAATGAGGCAGTAACCCTCAAATTTACCAAGGATTATGTACTCTTTTTCCTTGACTAGGATTTTATACCATTGGGTTTTTCCTAGTAAGGTTTTAATGAGGCATATCCTTTTTTTGGTCGTATGCATCCAAGGGGGAGTGTTATAAAATATATAATAATGGACGCCATTGCAGCAAATCGTTACTGTAGCAGCCGGCAGTAATGCAGCAACCGCCCACGGGCGAGGGGGGGGGGGATACTGTAGCAGACACCGGTACTGTAGCAGCAGCCAAACTTTCACTATTCCACCTACCAAAATGTTCTGGACCATCGGATTGAATCAATCCCGACCATCATCCATTTCTTGAAATACTATAAATACCCCCCTATTCTTGTATTATGGATATAGAGAAGAAGAAATAAGAAATTAAGGAGGCTGAAGTGTGGGTATTCAGATATCTCTTTCTCTCTCTTTATCTTATTTTATGGAAATATATATATACTTTTATATTGAAGATGAATTATTAGTTGCTTTTACAATAAAACTAATTTTTTTTAAAAAAGTGGGGTCCATCTACCCCATTTCTCATAACATAGATGGGCTCACACTTGTCATTGTATTTGTGACGTGTCATCCGAGGCGTCAAATATTCTTTAAATGACACTTCTACCCCTCCCTTTCCAATTAGAGGTGGACGCGAATCGTCCAAAAACCCGGTCTGGCCTGGAACCGGCTCAGAACAGGCCCGCTAGTTCAATAACCCGGTGGGCCGGTTCATTGACCCGTAATTGCCCGTTCTGTAGATGGGCCACTCGCCGGGTTGACCTATCGGCCCAAAGGGCCCGACAGCTCCAAAATCAAATTTTGGAGCCGTTGTCTCCCAAAGACACTTTAGGGTTTTTTTTTAAATATTTTTTAATTTAAAAATAAAATAAAATAAAAAAATAAATTTCAAATAAACTTCTATATATACCCCTTATCTCCAACGTATTTGTTTTTCACCCATTATCATTCTTCGTCAACTCTTTCTCTTAATCTCCCAACTCCCACTCTCATTCTCTCTTAATTTCATTAATTCCCAACTCTTACTTGGATTATTTTTAATTATTTGGATACTTGGGGTCTTAATTCTTGGAGTCTTGGAGGCTTTGAGCAAATTTGAATTATCTATTATTTTCTTTATTTTTGGTTGTCATGATTTATCTATATAAATGATTAGTTTAGATTTGTGTTTTTAAAAAGTTTGCATGAATTAATTAGTTGTACTTATTTATTTGCATGAAATTATTAGCTTTATTCTTGTTATATTAAATTTAATTAATACTTGTAGACTTTTTATTTATTTATTTTATTTTGCATAAAATTATTATTTGTAGTTTTTTGTAGGTTTGTTTTTTTATAAATATTTGCATGAAATTATTCTTGTAGACTTGAAGCGAATTACTATTTATATTTTTTTATATTTATTTTAATTATTAGTTTAAAGTTGTAGTTTTCCAAAAAATGCATGAAATTATTATTTGTGGTTTTTTGTAGATTTATTTTTTTATAAATATTTGCGTGAAATTATTTTTGTAGACTTGAATGAAATTACTAGTTATATTTTGTTATATTTATTTTAATTAATAGTTTAAACTTGTACTTTTTCAAAAAGTGCATGAAATTATTATTTGTAGTTTTTTGTGGATTTTTTTATAAATATTTGCATGAAATTATTCTTGTAGACTTGAATGAAATTACTAGTTATATTTTTTTTATATTTATTTTAATTATTAGTTTAAACTTATAGCTTTTCAAAAAATATATGAAATTATTATTTGTAATTTTGGTCTCCCTCATAGATTGCACGTGAGAAAGTATGACAATCTAGTAGTAGTGGAGGATAATCATTTCGACAGAGGCAAGCAAAGAAGAAGCCAAGAGGATCACAATATACAGAGCTCGACTTGTATTTGAACACTACCTTCTGATTCTCAGAAGAAATCAACACAAACATGACCTTCAAATTCTTCCATTGGTGGCAAGGTAATGGAAACCCATACCCCATTCTTTCACTAATGGTAAAGGATATTTTGGCGTGCCCTATGTCTACTGTAGCTTGCGAGCAGACTTTTAGCGCAGGTGGGAACATGTTAGACACGACACGTTCGCAGTTGACCCCACAAAATATTGAAATTCAAGTTTGCACAAATTATTGGTAACGTACTCAAGCTCGGCAACAAGAAGCAAAACAAGAAAGTCTAAACGCTAGTGGTTTCTTCTACACAGATAACATGATGAGCACATATGGCGAGACAACAGCCAATGAGTCCGACCAAGACCCAGATGTTAACGAATAAGTAAGTGGGTGACCGGTTACTCAAAGTAAGAGAACTACGTGGGCTTTGATTCCTCTTACACCTTGGAGGATACGTAGGTAATTTAATTCGACAGGTAAAATAATTAAGTGCAAGCCATTTATTTTTGAATTTAGTGTATTTTGATTTTTTAAAATTAAATTAAAATTTTTTTAATTAATTTAATTTTTTTCTTATTTTTTCATAATTTTCTGGAATTTTTAAGGATTTGTTTAATTTTTTTATGGGCGGGCCTAAACCGGCCTGGTAGGTTAAACCCGCCGGGTTCTACAGGCCTACCCGGCCCGGTGGGTTCCACAACCCTGCCGGACCGGGTCCGGGTCGGGGCCAGTGAACCGCAACCCGGCGGGTCAGTCCTGGAGGGCTGGTTAACCGGCCCGTGCCCACTCCCAATCGCTGTAATTTCCTTCAATGTCGGATCTCATTTGACAACGGCCACAAAAGTAGCACTAAGCCGCGCTCGGACAATGGCCTCTTTCCACTCCGTCGAAACGGACGGCCACAATCGCATCCTGAGCCATGCCGGTTGACCATCCAAGGGCCACGGCGAGCTCCCGCCGTCTCCGTTCATGGCGTCGGCGAGCTCTCGCCGCCGTGCTCCTCGCTACCACCATGGCCATCATCCTCACCTGCGCCCTCCCCTACCTCTTCTTCTTCCCGCCACCAACCCTCGTATCCTTCCATCCTTACTTCAAATCCTCTCGAGATGCTCCTCGGAGGGTCTCTCTGGCGGCGCCCCTTGTTTCCCTTTCGAAACCCCTTGTCTCCCTCCTCCGGCTCGGAATTCGGATGTGGTGCTTGCTGGCAACGATCATCTGAAGATCCGATGCTCGATTGTGGCGGTGAGTGGTTTAGTGTTGCTTTGATTGTTGGTTTTCGTCCGTTTTGATTGCGGGAGATTGAATTTTGTACAGGATTTGCAGGCGATGTCACCGGATGAGCAGATTTTGTATGCGAGATTAGAGATTGAGAATCCTGAGAATGCTCCTTTGGATTCGGAAGATGCTGAAGAACTCTATGCTCCGTTGTTCCGGAATGTGTCCGTTTTTAGAAGGTAAATTGTTTGATGTTCTTATTGAGCTGTGTTCTAAATGATGTAAAAAGAAGTTTTTTCTGGAGGCTGGAAGTCTTCATGTTTTGAAGCATGTTTAGAAACTGATTCTTGATTTAGGAGTTTCTAACTCAAATAATTAAACATTGTGTGAGTTTTGAGGCTGTTTCTCTTACGTGTGCAAATTCGAAATGAGATTCTTTGGAATTTTAGAAAGTAAATCAAATTTGAAGTTTTGAACATTATATATATGCTGCTTCTTTTGGGTATGTATGATGTGTGTCGTGTTTCCTCGCAGAATGTGTCAGCTTGGCACATTTCTTATTCTTGTCCTGTTAACACACAAATGGAATATAATATTCCAATGATGTTCTAATATCAAGGTACATTGAATTTATAGTGTTTAGATGAATCAGTATTCATTATTTTTCAAACGGTAGTGGAAATGTCAGAAACACTATAGTACTTCAGTTACTTCAATATATTGTACATTTGTTTGTCTGGATCCTGTTTTAATTTTATATTGGACTATTTTGGGTGTTGAAGGACATTATTTAGACCTTGCTCGGCGCACATGCACATCTGAATAGTAAAACTGGATTAGTGTTTCAGTTACTGTATTATAATGTGGTTGCTCTTCTTTTTAATCCAATTTTTTTTATTAATATTCTTTCTTGACTGAAAGCTTAGTGTCAAATTAGATATTCTTTCTTTGTTAAGAAGCCCTCACCCCCATTCTGTATTTAAGGTCATTACTTTCCAAGTGTCTTCTCTTGGGATAGTACTCTCATATTCTTGTCTACAAGTAACATCATGCTTGAGAAGCATAGGTCCACTAATTATTGTTCACAGTTTTGAGTCTAATGCTGGATTCGCCTAGTGAAGTTCACAGTCTTCTTTGTAGGTATGTCAAAAGGGTTTGAAGTTTTAGCCTTTGGGCTCTTTTCTTCAAAAAAAAGGGTTTGAAGTACTTCTTGGATTTTATGCTCATTGTCCATTATCTTTTCCAAAATTTTACTTTAATTATTGAATTGCTTTTCTTTTGTTTTGCAGTGACAATTTCACTTGTCATTGATGTCATGCATGTTCAGCCTTCATGTTTCCATCCCTCTGATATGCATTAGAATTTTCTTGTAACCAAACCACTGCTAATAAGTTTGCAAAGTCGTTATTGATAGAAATCATTATTACTTTATGGATTGCCTTCATATTCTCTCAAAAACTCTCATTCTGAAAATTTCCAAAAATCTTCTACTTCCAGGAGTTATCAACTGATGGAAAAAATATTAAAGGTTTACATTTATCCGGATGGCAAGAGACCAATTTTCCATACACCGAACCTTAGAGGCATTTATGCTTCTGAAGGTTGGTTTTTGAAATTGATGGAGGAGAACAAGAAATTTGTAGTAAAGGACCCAACAAAAGCCCACTTGTTCTATTTACCTTATAGTTCTCGACAGCTTGAACTTGCCATATATGTACCTGAGTCACATGATCTAAAACCATTGTCCCACTTTTTGAAGGATTATGTGAATAACATATCTTCTAAATATCCTTTCTGGAACCGAACAAAAGGAGCAGATCATTTTCTAGTTGCTTGTCATGATTGGGTATGTTATCTTCCACTCCATTCAATTGACCATGCTAGTGGTTAATTATTATCAAAGATAATCATTATTCTATGTTTGATTCCTCATGTTAGTAAAATGATCAAAGGGAAAGGGGTTCGGTCTTAAAAAAGGATTGAAAATTGCTTGATCATTTTTTTTCTTATAGTTATTTTATTATTCTTCTTTGTTTTGACTATTTATTGACCACAACCCTTTAATTGATAAATCTAATTTATATCCTCATACTTCTTTCAGTATTTGGATTAAATATTTTTTTCCTGGATGAATTTCAGTAAATTAGTTGCCTTTAGCAAGTTCCATGGTTTTATTTCTTGAATTGGTAAATTTCTGATTAAACTGGGTTTGTATTAATTCTGATTTCACTTCAGTTTTGTGTTTCAGTATTATTCCTTGTTCTTAGTTCATTTGTCCTTTCTATTTCATTTTTCTTCAGGGACCTTACACGACGACAGCTCATGAAGAATTTCGCAAGAACACTATGAAAGCTTTATGTAATGCAGATGTTTCTGAAGGTATATTTGTCCGTGGGAAAGATGTATCACTCCCAGAAACAACCATCAGGACGCCCAGGAAGCCTCTTAGATTTCTTGGTGGAAGGCCAGTCTCACAACGATCCATCCTTGCCTTCTTTGCTGGAAACATGCATGGACGGGTCAGGCCCATCCTTCTTAAATACTGGGAGAAAGATAAAGACATGAAAATATATGGGCCTCTTCCGAACAGGGTAGCCAGAGAGATGTCTTACATTCATCACATGAAGACTAGTAGGTTTTGTATATGCCCCATGGGTTATGAAGTGAACAGTCCAAGGATTGTTGAGGCCATTTACTTTGAGTGTGTTCCAGTGATTATAGCTGATAATTTTGTGCCTCCTCTTGACGAGGTGCTTGACTGGAATGCTTTTTCAGTGATCATTGCAGAGAAAGACATACCTAAGATGAAAGATATTCTTCGTGGCATTTCTCTAAGGAAGTACATGTCCATGCATAACAATGTCAAGAGATTGCAGAAGCATTTTTTATGGCATAACAAACCAGAAAAGTATGATTTGTTTCACATGATTCTTCATTCACTCTGGTTCAACAGGCTGAATCAGGTCCAAGTGCAGCGGTGAAGATTTTTCTTCGGTAATGTACATATGACAACCAAGTATATCTAAAGCACATATAGTGCATCTCGATATTTTTTACAAAGACCTTCAAAGTGAGATCATTCACTCCAGGTATGAAAATTTATCTGATTCGTGGTTATAGTGTTTTCATGTTTACTATTTTTTTTTCACAGAAATTGTTAAGATATGGTGTCTGTTGACTGATATGAACTAAATTTATGAGAACTGAAAATTGTGCAGGATGCAATGTTGAAGCCCAAGGTCATTCAATGGGTAGATAGATGCAGATTGTGAAACATGGGAATTTTTTGCATTCTTTCCTTGTAAATTGCTGAATAGTTTTGGATCTTCATTATCATGATTCTTTTGTAAGAAACTGTTTATGTGAGTTATTGCGCATTATTTCTTGAATAGACAGCTGTTGTAAATTCGTTTTCTTTATTTATAATACATGGATTTGATACAAATAGCCATGGCTCTATATACATGTGACATATTTCATTTTGACTACTAAGATATTTTTTTTTCATATACTTTCCTGAAATATTACACACATTGACCCATGATGAAATGGTTAATCATGGGTTAGTTTAAATCTAAGACTTGCAATGAATATAATACCCAAGGCTAAGCTCTAGAGGAGAAATTAACAACAAAGACCTTTTTTTTTCACATTTGGTGGAGGAGAAATAACAAAGGCTTTAAAGGCATCATATTATATATCTCCATTTTATTCATTGGACGAAAAAAATGAATTTTGTGTTAAATCGTAAGTGCAATTTTAGGAAAAATAAAAAATTATTTAAACTGTATACCCACCTCAAAGCTTTTAGTGAAATAACTAAGACTTTAGAGAGTTATATATAATTAAAAATAAAGCATAGTTTCTGCTTAAAAACAAATGACACATAACCAATGATCTTTTGGTTTATTGGCATTGGGTTTCCTACATAGAGTGTTTGTGTCCTTTTAAAAAGACGGGTTCAAACTTCAGCTCACGTAGGATGAAGGCACGGGTTTTGTGTAGTGTATGAAAAATATATGTTACAGTTCGATACATGCAAATAGGAAGAAGAGCAACATCACACAATTCATCTGCATATATATAATTGTCTAAATAATCAAATGTCTACAAGATGAAAGTGTCTCATGGGATTGGAAATATGACCACTTTTCCAATAGCTCTGCCAGTTTCAAGATAAGAGAAAGCCTGAACCAACTGAGAAAAGGGGAATGGTCCCTTTGGGTCCAGAACTGGTTTAATTTTCCCACTCTCCAGATATGGGTTTAACTTTGCAAGTGCACCACCATTAGAAGTCACAACAAATCTGAAACCTGGTGGTGTTACTGCACCAGTTAGTACTACCACACTGCCTCCCTCTTTTACTGCCTTCACTGCTTTTTCACATTGTCCTGCAATAACCAATAACCAATGAGAGTTTCAGAAAATTATTACTGTTCTAATGTCAATAATTTAGTGAGATATATATATATACCTATCTTTGTCTTTATATTCAATCTAGAAACGACATTAATGACCATGAATAATGTGATTAACAGTGATGCTATTGCATTGATAGATCTTGAATCTCACTATGTAGTTTTTTTATTTGCATCAACATGAATGTCTTTGAGTTTTCCTCACTGATTATGCTTTGTTTTCAAGCATTATTATACCTTGTGATTATCATAGAATTCGTTTCGAACTCTCCTTGATCTAGCTATAGTTCTTTGTTGATCCTTCAGTGGAAATTATCGCCTTTTTTCTTTAGCTAAATAATAATATGATCCTCAAAGTTCATCTAAATGAAATAACTCAATGGCCTTCCTGCGGTAAGTTTATTACTAGCCTTATTCATAATTCATTTGTTGTTGTTTTTTTTTTTTTTATTTTAACGAGAAGATCATAGAACTGAATGTTTTTGGGATTAATACATGTTTGAAACTTTTATTATTTAGCTTCAATAGAAACTTACCGACAGCATCATAGACCACATCAAACTTCTCCGGCAGATCTTCAAAATTCTCTTTGGTATAATCAATTGCAAGATCAGCACCTAAACTCTTAAGAAGCTCCAATTTACCTGTGCTTGAAGTGGCAGCAACCTTCGACGCACCAAATACTTGCTTTGCTAGCTGCAACAAAAATAGAACAAATCCAACTTGTTATTTCTCGTCGAAATCATCATAAGTTCATTACAACTCAAGGTAATGTCCAGGCATAAATGAATTGAAAAGAGTATGATAACAGTAAAATCCTTGTTGGAGTTTGATTTTGATAAGCCATAGATTAACATCATCACTTATATGTTCGATCAACTTTTAGTTGAAGAGAAATTAGAAACTTCTGCCAACTATATCTGCGGGGAAATTTTCTTTCACTTTCAATTATTGTTGTTTCTTTAACTGCATTTAAAGACCAAGAATTGGATTGAATGTAGAATAACATAAAGATATCGATTAGATCATAGAAAGAGGGATCGAAAGCAATCATTATACCTGAATTACTAGTGAACCAACTCCACCTGCACCACCCAACACAAGAATCGATTTACCGGCAGAAAAACCAGCTCTTTCCAAGCCTTCATAAGCAGTTTCAATAGCAAGAGGCAGTGAAGCAGCTTCGGCAAAGCTGAGATTTTTCGGCTTAACAGCCAGCAGTTTCTCTTCCACCGCCGTGTACTCTGCTAGCGAACCGAATTGTTTAGGATTCTCCAAGGCCTTTTCATTGACATCCCCGTAAACTTCGTCTCCTTCCTTCAAGCCCTTCACTTGGCTTCCCCACTTTAACGACCACACCGGCAACATCATAACCCGGAACAGTCTACACATGAAACAGAGACTAAGAACTAAAACCGAATTACCGAAAATTCAAGACAACGAAAAGAAGATAATGTGTCTGAAATATGATGCTTTTATTGATATCAATCCTTGATTTCAGCTTTAGCATTTATACAAGAACCATAGATAATGAATATGATAATGAAATCTTGAGAATCCAATCACTGCCGACATTGCATTGCGTTATTAGTTGGTTATTATCTCTAGATATTCATTCAATTTCTTGCCCCATCCCTTTGCTTCATTCAACCAAATGCAAGAAATCAAACATCAAAACCAGTAACACAATCTACTGAAAAACATAAAAATTTCTTCAATTTTGTCACAGAATCATAGTCAATTCAATGTACCTTTTCCTTATGACAACCATAGACACGAAAATCCTCATCAATTCAACAACATAATAGCAAGAATTAAGATAAGAAGAAAGGACATGGAGGAACTCACAGGAAGAGGAGAGTCAGTGGCTTTGAACTTCCCAAACCTCCTCTTAAAATCAACAGGATTGAGAGCAGCAGCAAAGACCTTAACAAGAACCTGGTCATCCTTCACTTGAGGGACATCAATCTCATCCACAAGCTTCAGAACCTGTGCATCCCCATACTCTTCATAAACCCATGCCTTCATCTTGGAAGGGATTGAGCCACTTGTGACCAATGTCTCTGAAGTTTGGGACACTTTGAGGACCTCACTTGTTCTTAATCTTGCTCCTCTTCTTGTGCTGCTAGGCTTAATGGTGATGGTTGGAGTTCTAAGGTGAGTGGAAGGGGAGGAGAAGGAGATGGGTGTGAGAGAGGAGGGCTTGGTGGTGGTGGTGGTGGTGGTGGTGGTGGTGGGGAAGAAGAAGGGATGGGATTGGGAGGTGAAGAGAGCTTCCATTTGTATTGCTTTGATTTGCTTTCCTTTTGTTACTTCTCTTTTATGCATGCATTTATGTCTGTGAAGAAACACTTGGGGGATATCTAGAAGTGCTTACTTGGCAGCTTCTCATTGGCTACTTATTTGGACTTTAACCCATGCAACCCTGCCAACTTATTAAATTTGTATCACTAACCATTAAGTTTTAAAGGAGTAACTTATATAAATAATCAAATAATTATATGGGTACTCTAATTTTAGTCACATATTATAAAAAATGTTAATGGGGTATTCCAATTTTGAATTTATATTTAATTTAATCATTCGAAATAACATCGTTAATAAAATACTCACATGACATGACAGATCATATTTATATCATATCAACTATATCACATCATGTTTTTTTTTCTCTTTTTGTGTGATATTTTAACTTGAGTTATCTTTAATTATATTATAAAACTCTTAGTTATATTATCAAGTTACAATATCATAATATGATTATTATGTGCCACGTGGCATACTAATATGGTATAAATTGTGTGATGCGTTATGTCATGTCGGTTTTCATTAACAACGTTATTTTAGTGACTCAATTGAATCTAAATCTAAAATTGAAGTATGTAATTAAATTTTTTTTTATAACTCGGTTACTTAAATAGGAGTTACTAAATAATTGGGTCACTATTTAGATAACTTACCCCTTTCAAAAAAACCACTAACTTTGACAAAAAAAAAACACTAACTTTTAAAAAATATATTAAGTATTTAAATAAATATACTTAGTAATTGATTTTTTCAAAAAAAATAATTATTGTTAATTACAATGATTAAGATATTTGGGCCATTTAAGCAAATTTCAAGTTCAAACTTTTATATGTTGAAAACACCAAGTAAGAGAGATCTACTCCTTTTTTTTTTTAGTACATTAGCTTGATTTATATACCGAAACCATCTGATAAAGAGATATCTAACCCCTTTGAGTACGTCAGCTTAATTTAGATACCATGACTCATAATAACTACCCTTAACCATGTATTAAAATTAATTTTAGAATATTTATTTTAATTATAATTAATTAAATCCAATTAATTTTATATAAAGAAAATCGTGATTAAGCACTCTTCTTGTAGGTAGCCATGTATTACACATACATAAATATATTTTAAATATAAATTTATTTTTATAATAATTAAATTTGCAATA